>JANIJG010018966.1:23150-36046 GCA_024611175.1 Megaceryle torquata
AGGGAAAGTGTCAGGAGGATGTTGCTTCTCGGCCTTTTGGCTAAGATCAAGTGTAGTGTAGACATCACATAGATTTATCCATTACCATACTTCTGAAATGTATCAAAAAAATTAAGCACATGATTGAGTGGAATACAACTTGGAAATTAACTATAGAGCCCTGCTGACTTATGTTTCAGGGGTGACTCTGCCAGAGATAACAGTTTGCACATTGCTCTGTCAGCTTCTTTCTCTACAGAACTGAGCCAGCATCAAATGAGGGCTGCAGAGCACAAAGACCTCTTTCCCCTGGGTTTCTTCCCAAGGCATTCAGAATTCTATTGTCCATCAGCCTCAGAGACAACTGATGGCACTTTGGGAGCACCAAGCCATTCTGGTGCCAAATGCTCACTTCATCCTAGCTGAGAAGCAAAGTCATTAAGTGAGCAGAGTGCTGGGATGGAGGGAAGGAAGAGGGATTTGATGTCAAAGGATTAAGAGTGACTCTGGTCTCCTGCAAAAATTGCTCCCAGAATGCTCTGAGGCAATTTGGAAGTTTTAAAACACTCCTCAATGGAAAAGAGAAGCTGAAATGAAGTTATGGGTGATTCTTCACCTGATTCTTGTTGTGCATGCATCATAGCTGTGGAAAGACTGATAGGATGGTCACAGTTGACATTTAATGTCAAGTGAAAGGCTGCAGGAGCTCATTCAGCAACTGCCTTGTGAGCTTCAAGGGGAGAAAGTATCAGCCAGAAAACTTAATTCTCAAAACTTTTATCCCTTCATCTTTGACAGCATGCATGTGAGGGTGTGGATTCTGCACCATTTGTGATATCTAACCTAACAATTCAAACTGAAGTCTGGGAGAGTTTGCTTGTCCCGTACAGAGATAGTTCTGTCACCAGCTACCAGCTGATTCACCAAGTGACAGCACTTTGTTTCTAGCTTAGCTTCTGATTTTACCTAATGCTCAGAGTGAGAAGACACCAAAGAAGGTTTACCTGCCACTATCCAGTAAGTGAGCTACTCACCTTCTGGTCTGGAATATTCTCCTTATTTTACTGTAATTATGAAAAAGTACCTGCTTTATTAGGAATATAAAGGTCACAGTCGAGGGTCACAGATAATATTATTTGTTTCAAGGACAGCAAGGCAGACAGCTGCCATCTCATGATGTACCTCTGAAACCTAATAGAACCTCGGCACGTCTGCTGTTGCTACATACATACAAAATAATTCCACTATTTTTCCAATCAGTATCTTGTGCTTCATGTTTTGGAAACAGACGTTCCTTTCCAGCTATTAGTAGCTCTTTATGCCAAGGGGGAAAAAAAAAAGTTTAATAAGATCATTTTGAATGATTCACTGTGAATAAACCTGACATATTTATCCTTTATCCTCTTTGCAGACAATCTCATGAAAGTGTCAGTTATTCTTGAGTATAGAAGAATACATAAAGAAATATCCATTTTAAGTAATCCATAACTAGGTAGCCAATCACTGTTTGGCATGCGACTGGCTGTTTCATTTGATCTTGTTTCTTCTCCCCAGAGAGATCTTTTAGAGATTCTAGTATAACAACAGTGGACAAATAGCAACCATCTAAAACCAGCCAGCACTCCTGTTCCTCTGCAGCTACCACGTTTTTGACAAGAGTACAAGTATTCAGGCATAGAGAAGATGTTGGTTTGCAAGCACACTTCCACTGAAATGTTTATTAGAAAAGAAATACTTTGTATGAGCAGCCATTCAAATTTCTAATAAATGTTCAGTATATTCCCTATATTTCTAGTAACGAGGATTTTAAATCCTCTCATATTAGCCTGTGCACTTGCAGATCTGCTCCTGTGTAATAAGGTAGGACAGAGTGTCAGACATCTTTTCAGCCTTGCCTATTAAAAGTTACGAGGCTGCTGGTGATGAAAAGTGGCAAGGGTACAAGTATATGTGGTGTCTGAGGAGAGCTGTCATCCTGATGAATCATGAAGGAAGTGAATACCTTGTCACAGTTTAGAGTCAGGGCAGCCCTTTAGACCTATAACAGACGGTCTCTGTTAACCCCCCTCATACCCCAAAGGGGAAGAAAAAGGGAACAAGGGAGAGACAGCAATTAGAAAAGGAAACTAGAACAGCTTTAAGGAAAATAATAAAAATAGAATATGTACACATAGATACAAAACCAGCACTGAACCCAACTCCCCCTAATGGTAGTTACATCACCATCACCACTGATGCTGCAGAGCAGGAGTCAGGAGAGTCCCAGGCTGGGCCCAGCAGCAGATGGGAGCTGTGTTCAGGAGCCAGATTCTGGTACCAGATTCAGGAACACACAGATCCGGATCAAAGGCAGAACAGACAGAGTCATCCTTCTATATTCCAAAGAAGAAACTGGAAGACGACCCGAGCCAAGCCAAGCAAAGCTGGCAAAGTGGGCCAAGACAGCAAAGAGAGGAGTGAGACCCTCCTGATCCCTCAGCTTTATACTGAATATGACTTATATGGGCTGGAATCCCTCACTGGTCAGTTTGGGGTCACCTGCCCTGTCAGCTCCTCCCTGCAGGTGCAGCTTTTACTTTCTGCACCCCCCCAGCATGGTACACAAGACCCATCAGCAGCCTTGGTCTACACACCAATCCTTGGTCCTAACTCTAAACATGAGCTGTTATCACTGCCAGAAGCAGACACTGCCTGTGAAAACAGGCTGCTGACTTCAGACAGTGCAGTGAGTTAGAAGAACAACGCTGAGAAGTAAGATCACTGAACAGAATTAGTTCTGTTCTCACTCAATCCAGGACATGCCTACAGAAACACACACTTAAGATGCTAAAACCACTTTCACATGGAGCTTTCTTTGCTAAACTTTCTCAGTCCATACTGGTTTCAAAACACTACAGAAAAAATATATTGACCTCAATAATTTAAAATATGATAGCTCTTCCAGTGTATTTTTTTTTGACACTCAAGCACAATCTTCTAAAAATTTTGGTTGTTTAATTTAGGGTGCTATGAAAAACATGCTGAGCTGACTACTACGAGCCACTTACCACTCTGAGTAACACTGAATGGCTATTTTTATGTTCTGCTGCCCTATATGTCTAAGAATCATCTTCTTTTATAGCCCTCTTATTACTCTATAAAGTGAAGGAAGACAGTATATTATCAGAACTTTTCCAGAACACGCAAGTGTCAGGTGCCTCCAACACACGTGTACCTTTTTTTAAAACTACTGATTTTAGAAGGGATGAGCAATTCTCCATTTTCTTTCTCAGGTGATTGACATGTTCATTTTCACTCACATATATATGAACTTTGATAAGCATTATGATATAAGAATACTTCCCCACATTACAACAGCACTTCTACGTGGGAATAAATGCAGTACCTTGCCTAAAATACCGATAATTACACCATAGCTAAATGGTAAGCAGCTTTAGTACCTGTTATAGCATTGCTGTTGGTTATTGAACAGCCATTTAACCACTGCTCTGTTTGACAACTGTAGTGTATAATTATACATTACTTGAAAATGTTTCTTCTTCAGAATGCCTAAAAAAAAAAAAAAAAAAAAACCAACACCCCAAAACAAACAAACAAAAAAAAAAACCCAACCTGCTAAGCAGAATGCTATATTACAATCAAAATGAAATCTGTCACTAATCAAATGAATATACAGGGCGGTAAGTGTGGCTAATATGAAAGATCTATGGGATTGACCTTGGAGAGGGGACCCAATGACTAGTTTTCACCATTCTCCAAGTAGATTTGGTAGGACAAAGAAAAGGGGAAATAAAGAGGGAGGCTACATGCTCTGCATGCTGCTCAGGGCACGAGGTAGGAGACAGGTTGTAATTCAAATCTTCCCACTAATTCCCAGTGTGCCTTTGGAGAAAGTGTGACCACATTGCTCTGATTTCATCAGTTCTGAAAAGGAAATAATAGTTTCTTCTTCAGAAGGGTGTTAGGAAGAAAAGCTAGCTAATCCTGTGTTTGCACAAACACCCATTTTTTCCCCAGTTTCTACCCCAAATGGTAATTTGAGAATCATCTGAGGCAGAACCACCTACAGACTTTGCTCCTAGCTTTGAGCAGCTGTCTGTTTGCATGACCTTTTGCCCAGGGCCAAGCTTGCTCTGTCTTCCATCCCTGTGATGGTGATGCAGGCCAGCTGTACCCAAAGGCACTGTGCTCTCCTTCCTCTTAGTCTGAGCACAGCACACTAGAGACAGAGCTCATCTGTATTCAGCGTTTGCTAATGGTGACCATCAACAAAAAATAGAGGTGGATTTTTGGATGCAACGTAAAGGTCAGAAAAACAAGGTCTAAATGTGGTTATTGTGAACTTCCCTGATCTCTCACTGCAGACCCCTTGCTGCAGGGCTATTTGCAGGGGTTTTTTTTCTTCCCCATCTGGTACCAACTATTGTGTCCACTGGTTTCCAGAATCTCCCCCTGATGCTGAGCCCAGCCAGTGTCTGTGACAAAACATTGATTCCTAGTCTGATTCACAAAGAGAATGCTTATGGCCCCTCCTAGAACAGAAATCATATCAATATCTAAATTCTAAAGCAAAAGCACTGAATTACTACTTTGCTTACAGATACATGTAGCCAGGAGCTCATGAACTAGACTACCCATAAAATAAACTACAAGCATCTCATGCCTATTGCTTGGACATCCCTCACCAAGAATGCATGACAATAAACTTCAGGCCTTAGAAATCTGGTTACTATGTTACAGTACCTCATCTTATTGTATATCCTAATTGAATTTAACATCACACCACATCTCTGTAGAGAAAGACAATGACAAATTTAATTTTGCTACAGAATACTCAGAAACATATCTGCAGGATCACAACTAGATTACCTTCTTGACAGCAGTGATAAATGAATGTTCTTCTCATCCTTTAAAGAACTTTTTAAGTAATGAACTAGTGATCCTAGTGCTCCAGTCAGTAAGTGCACATTTTGTTAGCCCTCTGTCAAAGCTAACAAAATGGCCACACTGACTGCCCTCACCAGAGGCACAGCCAAGAGGGAAACACATCTTCACTGGTTGCCTCTTGATATTTCTTGACAGGACGCATCTATCCTAGCAAATATAAGAATAGTTCTCAAAAGCCTGCTGTGTGCCACCATGTCTCTTCTCTGCAGCTCTGTTGAAAAAAACAATACACCTCAGTCTGCACCAGTCCACTGTGGCATCATCTACCAGGCATCATCTCAAAGATTGGTACACCTTAGAACAGAGGAGGTGGAGAAAGAGGCAGGGAGGAAACTGGTAGGAAATAAGGGGTCAGCCGTTCAATGTTTTTAAGCATGCACTGGTGAAATGCACTGTTGCTGGTCTTCCCTGTGGGGTGTTTACACTACAAAGGATCAGTCAGTACTGTTACCTTAGTAAACTGTCAAATTTCCCCATATGTATACATTCACTTACTATATGAATGCTGTATTGTGTCTGACTGAGCTGGAGTTAATTTTCTCTATAGCAGCTCTCCCATTGCTGTGCTTTGCATTGAGAGCTGGGAAGGTGCTGATAACACACCCGTGTTGTGGCTGCTGCTGGGCAGGACTCGCACAGCACCAAGGCTGGTTTTCCAACATTCCTCACCAATGGGATAGCATGGACAAGATCTTGGGAGGGGACACAACTGGGGCAGCTGACCCAAACTTACCAAAGGGATATTCCATAACAGTCTACTTCAGCTCAACAACAAAAGCTAAGAAATAGGGGGGGTGGGATACCCACTTGTCCTCTGGAGCAACTGCTATGCATTTGGAGCCCTGCTTCCCAAAAAGGGACAGACATCACCTGCTGATGGGAAGTAGAGAATATAATTTTGTTTTCCTTTGCTTCTGTGCACAGCCTTTGATTTTGCTTTTCTATTAAACTGCCTTTATTGTGACCCACAAGTTGATTTGTTTTCCATCTTATTTTCTCCCCCTTGTCCTTCTGAAGTGGAGGGGGCTAACTGATAGAGCAGCTTGGTTGGCACCTAGCACTCAGACAAGGTCAACCCACCACAAATGTACATGAATTTTGTGTGAGTCCTTCTAAATTTAGGTTAACCTGCATATTTCAAAATATATATAAAAGAAAAACTAAAGTCTAAGCTCACATCAGCCTAAATTGTTAAAAAAAAAACAACCTATATCTTTAGTTTGGTCTTCTTGCTGCAAGTTAATTCTACACGTCAGTCATTTGGGCATCAGAAATAATGGCATGTGATTTGCAGCATTAAACACAATAGTACATTTCATTTTGACAGTGTCTTATAAGCACTCTTCAAATATTTCAGGCACAGTGGAAACTCACAAATAATCTTTGACAAACATATCAGCTTTTAATCTGAAATCATTTACCCCATTCTGCCTGTCCATATCAATGAGCTGCTTGATTTCAACCCACTGCTAGTATGAATGATACAAGCTTCAAAACTTGGAATATTCATCCACAGAAAGCTGAGCTCAGATGCCAAAATACTCACAGCCATGCCTTAATCCAATATAACTAAAAAAAAAAAAAAAAAAGACAGAGAGAAGCTATTAGTTTGGTTTCCTATCCTCTTATTTCTTCTTATTTCTGGACAATCTGTCCATCAAATATCAGCTGCTGCTCAGTGTTGTCCTCACCATGAGATAAGCCACACGACATGGGAGTTGTCATTTGTCTTTCATTTCTAGACTGTACTACAGATGTTCTATGATTACAGGAGATCAAGTGGGTGAAATCCTGTTTCATTTCCCTGGAGGGTGCAGATCATCCCTACATAAGTTGTCACTGTTTTTAAGTGCTTCTCATGCTGCTGGCTTTCATCCTGTGCTGTAAATGGACCTTCTTTGTCCCCAGTATGAGGATGCCCATATAGGTGTCCTGTGCCAGGATGCTGTGCTGGTGTGTGTCCGCCAAAGCCATAAGATGGAAGGAGGGGAAAATTGGGGTTTTGTTCTCTGGGTTCAGAATTTAGAAACCTTGCACAGTGCTTCCAGCACTGCACAAATTTGGTGAGATTCTGTATCTCTGCAGGTTGTCATCAAGCCTTTATTAAACCTATTCAAAACCCACCTGTGAGCATAACAAATATGAGCCAAGGGAAACCAAAAGCCGAACAGAAGAACTGTCTCTCCCTTCATAAACTCTGCCAAAGAGGAGCAGTTTCAGGTGTTAATAAATTCTTCCCACCTGAAAGACATAGAAAACTAAGTTTTGAAAACTGATCCAGCTCATCACCTGGAATCCAGATATGTCCAGTGTCTTTGAACACCTATCTGGCTCCTGGGCTTGCTACCCAGCTCACTTTCTTCTTCCAGTTGCATGGTGGAAGCCAACGAGCAACTTAAATCGGGGCAGATGAAGATAACAGACTGTCTTCCCACAACATGCTCACACACAACTGCCACCTGGTTAAATTAACCTGTCCCACAACAGGCACCAGGAATGTAGCCCTACTTTTGAGGCAGTTCTCATGTTGCTGTACCTGCCCTGAGCCCAACCATCCCTGGCAGCAGAGCACCAGGACTCTTTGGGTCACTTCATCTGGGTGTAATTCACACTCACCTAATGACATCTGGCCAGCTTGAACTAACTGAGGACAATTACGTCCATGCAAAAACAGAACCAAGGAAAGAAATAACATCCTTTCCACAACACTAAAAATTTGAACTTGACCCATGAATATGAAATTATTTCCACAGCAGCTGTCTGAATTTGGTTCTGAAAAGACAGTAGGAGCAGCTCACCAGACATATTTATGAAAGATAGCTTCTTCATTTTTATATACATATATAAATGTGTATATTTAATAATTACTGTAGCACTCCAGAAGCAGTCTCAAGCAGAAAGTTATCACTGCTTAACTAATTTTTCAAAATAATTCTTTCAGAGAAATAGGAAGGAATCGAGGAATACGGGCCCTTCATATTCCTTCACCAACATCAATTACAGGATAATCCTGCCCATCCTCTTTGATATATTTTCATGGACCCATAACCATATTCCTTTTTGCCTAGTCTCCTTCTGAAGCTGCTTCATAAAGTTCTTTAGAGCTGCAAAATTATGTTTTCCTTTTGTAGTCAATACTTGATGATATCCATTGTTTTAGGGTAAGACAGGAAGGATCCTTAGCCTGTCTTCAGACCTACAAGATTGAATAGAGCTCTGTAAATCTTAATTACTCATTCTACAATGATTTTTTGTGCGTTTCATTATCTGGAATCATGTGGAGAACAGTGTCTTTTAGCATTATCAGTTTGCCACTTTATAGATATCTACCCCGCTTACAAGTTTCTGAGGATTTTCTGAGCCCCCATAGTCCTGAATCAAACATCAAGGATGGAGTTTGAAAATGAAACCTGTCTTCTTATCCTGTTTTTTTTTGCCACGTCTGTGGTCATTTAGGCTAATATGCTTGACTTTGCAAATTAAATGAGCTAAGATATATGGCTCAGCAGACAGGTGGTACCTCAGCATGCCTCAATAGCCCAGCTCTTCTGGTCCCAAATCTGTCCAAGCTTGGAGAGCTTGTCAGTGACAAAGAAAAGAATTAGCCTCTTGCTATGCTTTACGCATAGCCTGTTGCTCACAGAAGCAATCACCTTTTGTATTTTTCACTCTAAAATGTTCAGAGCTAAACCAAGACTTACTGAATAGGTATTTCTAGCTGATGCCTTTCTAATGTTTGTTTCACAGGAAGAAAAAATCAAGAAAAAAAATAAAAGCATCTCAAAAAGGATTTAGGCATCTGTATATATGCATATATGCATGTGTATGCAAATCAAGGGGATGCAAAACTTTGAAAATGTAGATTTTAAGACCCTGTTTTTCTTGGCAGCAGAAATGTTTGTGTTTACAGATCTTAAAGGACTCACATCACTGAAAGTCAGAGCAGTAATAAGGCTAGGTCCAAGAAAGGATCAGCTTTGAAGGAAATAAAATTATTCACCAGCGGAGGAAATAGTTAAGCTAGTATTTGATGTGCAGATCTTTGAAGATGGCTTTTATGTTTTGGTTTGGTTTTGGTTTTCTTCAGATTTCACCATAATTGGAAAACTAGGCATTAAAACCCACAATACACATTTCTATTACTATCTAATTTTTTGGGGGGAGAGAAATTAGTTAAACAGTGGTGGCTTTTCACTTAAGACTACTTCTGTACTGCTACACTAATTATTAAATATATGTAGGCATTGAGCATTCCCCCCCTATCAATATTGATGTTAACTTCAGGTTAAAATAAAATTGCCAGTTTGTGACTTTTGTTTCATAAGTAAATGCGCTGACACTTGCTCCAGAATTCTTGTTCCGCAGTTATTGGCTGAAGGCCAGGTAAAAATAAATTAATCAGGTTATTAACTTGGCCTGCAGTGTGAATTCCAATTCTGCATATGGCGAGCAGAACATCTGAAACTTGCCCTTCTGACCCGCAGAATGGCTAGAGAACTGGCACAGAAGCTCAGAGGCATGGGTACACTTTCCAAGAGCTTTGAAAGTCAGCCAGCACAGCATCACAGAGCACATGCCTGAATCCAGTCAAGCCGAGATATTTTATCAGAAGCCCATCAGTGAAGGCCTTTGCTCCCTCCTCTGACCTTTATCCCTTAGATGGGAACTGTTCCCTCCACTGATGCCTCCAATTCATAAGTAGAAGCATAACTGACTGTGACTATTGCTGTATAAATAATAAAAGTATCACCTGGTGTGTCAAATGTTTTTGATGAAGGTAAAGTTAAGGGGGATACTTGAGGCAATTATGCATTGTCAAAACATAATGAACATGTTTGAAAAGCAGAGTTGAAAATAAGCCACTTGAAACAAGACTGACAAAAGTCAAAGGCTTGGTATTAATCACATTTGGCATCCCAGTAGGAAAACCAGTAGATAGACTCACTCAACCTGTTGCTGTGGACTTGGTAGTAGCACCTGACCAAAAGCTGGAAGAAGGTGAAGTCTGGTGCTGGGAATGACCCCTCTGTCATCAGCAGAGAAACTGCAACAAGCAGGCTCAATAATACAACAAAATGGTGGCAAAAAAAAAAAGAACCCCTCATTCATCAGGTACAGAAGTCATAACGTGGGGAAGACCCAGGGTGGTGCAAAGAGTGCTTCTTCTTGACACTTTGGTTGAAGGGGCTTAGCTGTAGGGTCTCCTGCACCCCCTCTCCTGCTTTCTTGCTGGAGGGTGTTGGGAAGCAGTCATAGCACAGCAGGGATTCAAAGCACAGCCAGCCACATCCTTCAACAGTTTAAAGTTCAGGTCACACTATGGAATAATTTATTTACAGAGGAGCAGGAAGTGAAGCTGGAGTCTAGTAGTATCTCATGAAGTCCAGAAAGCATTAAAGTGTAAGGGAAGACAAAAGGGCTATGAAAGATAATGGAACATTATTACAAACATTTCTGCTTATTTTTTGCTTTGCTTTCTGTTTGCAAGTTCTGAAAGATTTCACAGTCTATGCTAGTCAAAATCATAGGACCTTGAAAGTCTGATTTACTACAGAGCCAAAATAAAAGTTCAGTAGTTTTAAATGGTAGCTCTCAATTAGTTTGAAACTGAAGTATGTTAGACTCCAGCTTTAAATATTTTGTCATACACAAGAAAATATATGTGATTTACTGTATATTGCTTTTATGATATAGCGTGATAGTTGTGTATAGCACTTTGATATATTAAGTGAACAGTTTTTGCCTTATAATTTTGTGCTGTAAAATGAAATATGCATGTGTATAAATAAATAGATGTATGCATATATTTTAAAAAACATAGATTCCAGTGCTGACAGCATAGAAGTAATGAAGTTGTTTTCCCACCTGCTTAAAACAGCTGTCAGCTTTGGCTAGCCTGTAAAAAACAAGAATAATGCTGAAAATATTGGAGGGAAAGTTGCTGCCATTGATGACAAACTGAAGTCTACATTGGGGGAAGCAAATATGCCAGCTGAAAAAATAGTTTCTGAATTCTTGTGAATGAGTTGCTAAATACAAGCTTAGTCAATTAAGAAGCCATTCTTCAGCTGCACAGCAGATAGATCAGCACGGTCACATCTTGTCTTGACCCTCACATTACAGTGAAGCCTGTTTCCCAAGACAGTGCAAGCAAACACACTTTCTAGCAGCTGCTTTTACTAAATGAATACAAATAAGCAAAGACACACAAAAGGCCAAGGGAACCTGATCAGAAGTTAATAGCTCAGGTCATGTTACCTTCAATCTTTCTTTCCAGCAGAAAATTTATATATTTCCTTCCAGATTAAAATCTCCTTTGGCAGGTGAAATACACTATGTGTTCTGATTCAGCATTGGTTACCATATGTTGCAGGCTTGGTTGATTACCTCCTAGCTGAACTATTAAGCTGCTGTGAAGAACATCCCAGTACTGGGTTCATCCTATGTGTCCCTTTACAACAGAAGTGTGTGGTGGGCTGTTTTCCCCATTAGCATACCTTGAAGACTTCCTGGATAGCTGCAACTTCTCTGACATGACAAAATGGGCAGCCCTACAACAAATATTTAATCTAAGATGGGAACATTTGCATTAGTTTTTGTCCTCCCACATGAGCAAACTTCACACCAGACACCCAGGCCAGTCCTTCAGAGGGCAGCTTGGGTCCTTGCTCTGGATTGCAATATCCTATATGCTACGATGTGAATGTGACCCTATCCTGATATATTCCCAAGGGATGAGCTTCCCAAGTCCACTGCAAAGGCAGGGGAGAGCAAGACTTCTCTTTAGAGTCTCCTCAGAATTTTCAGGACTTTGTCAAGAGGTAGGACTTAGCTGTTCACAAGCTGGTAGAGCAGATTTGCCCTTGTTCAACTGTTAGACTTTCAGCATCTCCAAGGTAGGCAGCAGTTTAACAGAAGTTTTCAGAAAGCTGGTATGGATGTAAAAATCCAATGATAACAAACACTTTTGAGCATTTCAGCTCTCTATACTTAGATGACTTTCTTATCTCAGAGAGGTACATGGTTTCACAATAAACAAGTTATTGTATAGTAGAAATGTTTTTTTAAATTAACTCATGGGAGAAGGACATGGCATAAATAATTTAGTAGCAACATAGAAGAAAAAAAGAATAAAAATTGAAAGATTTGTTCAAGATTAGTCTCCTTGAGATCAAAGCAATTTGAACCAAAATTAATTCCAGACCTATTGAAGACCAGCCTCTGGGCAGTTCATGGAAGGTGCCATTTAGAGGAAAATGTAATTCTGAGGAAGATTTAGGCTTCTCAGAGGAGGACTTCACCTCTCATCTAGCCTAACATTAACTTCATTAATGAGATCACGCCCAACAGTCCATAATTTTCCATCTTCAATATAGTTTAAATGGTCATTTGTATTTCAGTTCTGGAAGTACCACAGAAACTTCTGGGAGTCTCTTTTAACTTGAACTTGCAAACACTGCTATAATTTCCAAATGTTGTTCAGAACATGCTGGTAATACATTTAAACTATATTATGGAGTAAATATGGCTTTGACATCCCTAATATACAAGGAGCAATACATGAGTTTCAAACTTCTGTTTACTGGAATTTGAAGAGATACAGAGATGGAAGAACTGAAGGAAAGAGATGAAAGCAGATATGTATTTTAGGCTTTCAAAGGGCTCAAGTACATAGGTATGTCAGGGAGGAGTTCTGCACTGCAGAAAGGACAATAAATCTAAGTTCTTTAAGATTCCCTTAATGTAAGTAAAAAGTAAATACCCTTATGTCAAGGTTTAAGGTCAGGGCTGTCTGCTAGACCTATAACAGATACTCTCTGTTAACACCTCTCCCTCCTCAAAACGGAAGAGATCGTGATCCCTCAGCTTTATACTGAATATGACATACATGGTCTGGAATCCCTCACTGGTCAGTTTGGGGTCACCTGCCCTGTCAGCTCCTCCCTGCAGGTGCAGCTTTTACTTTCTGC
>JANIJG010018967.1:0-34061 GCA_024611175.1 Megaceryle torquata
TTGTATATATTTGTACATATTCTATTTTTATTATTATTATTCTCATTAAAGCTGTTCTAGTTTCCTTTTCTAATCACCAAGTCTCTCTCCCTTATTCCTTTTTCTCTTCCCCTCTGGGGAGGGAGGGGGGTTTAACAGAGAGCGTCTGTTAGGTTTAAGGGGCTGCCCTGACCCTAAACCGTGACGTAAGAACAAAACTGCATTAATGTATACGTGGAGGTGGAAGAAGACTAGGTATTCATCACAAACCATTTTGTTTCTTCAAACGACAACTAAACACAGGACAGCATTTAAATGCAATGTTGTTATAAGAAAGTAGCCTTGCTCAAAATGAGCTTGGTCTTACTATGTTTTAACAATAGCTCTCTATAGTACATATTTACTTATATGAAATACCTTATGGATGAGGTTGGCGATGTCTTCATTTTGGATAATTATGAACAGTTTATCTAAAGCAGCTCTTCTTTTAAGGAACTGTTCTGGGTGGCACTCTGTATTACCTAACTTGGTAAGATATTCCTAGCATCACAGAAAGAGAAGACGGTGAAGGAAATGTGAACAGGTAGTTCAGCCAAAACAATCCCTACACGATGACCACATCAAATAAGTTTTCCACTCAAATGAATCTCAGAGGGACTGGTTTCCTTGTCTTTGATATGTTAATCAGAAGGATACAGCAACACAGAAATAAGCTGTTTCTGCAAATTGGTCAACCTTACAGAATCACACATAAATGGCCAACTGACAGTCTATCAAAATGCATGAGTTTTCAGGTAAAGCCAGTTTTCCCACACACATCAACTTCTCATATATTCCTTCTAAAATGGTAAGCTATCACATTTTTGCCCCCATCACCTTTTTTCCATAAGGCTACACTCCTCTGACAGTATCTTCAGAAGAACCAAACTACAGCCTGTTCTGCTTTCCAACTGTAAGAGACTTATGTAAAAGCTAAATATAAGCAAGACTACCTCAGAAGCTCAAATGAGAGATGGCACAGGACAGCCTACTTTCACAATTCAACCTTTTTGAAACAAATTTCAGACTACCTTATGTTTGCAAGTCCAGTTTTATACATTCTGACTTGAAAGGCACGCATTTTAACACTACAAAGAGGCTGAACTGCAACATAGTTACCTTGATTTCTTTGCAGAGAATGCTTTCCTCCTCTTCATGAATATAAAATTTCACATTGTTCTTCTGTGCGTCTTTAATAATTTTGACCAAACTGTTGAATACTTCAGGTTTTAACTGGCTTATGAAATCAGAAAAGCCTGGTTGGGTTGAAATGTTTAAGTTTTCTGGAGATTTCTGTGTCTTTTCTGGTGGCTCCATCAGATCACCACTGGAAGAGGTCTGTTCAGATGTAAACATATCCTCTGTTTTAGCATTTACCTGATCTATTTCCTCCTTTGCTAAGGGTAAGCTTGATAAATGCTGCTCATTGGAATCCAGATCTTCCACTACATTATTACACAATGGCTCTGATAACAATGCTGTGTCAGAGTCCCTGCAAACAGGTAACGTGTTGGGTGGAGGGTTCAGTGCCATATTACTGAACGCTTCTGCTGCTTCAGGACTACAATAAATTGGTGGAGTGCGCCTAATACATGAAGACGACAAAATAACGCTATTCAACTTTTCACTCAGTGTCTCTATGTATTCTTGAACAGAAACCTCTGATGCCTGTAAACAGATGTATTCAGAAAGTCTCATTATTCTCTCTCGGGCAGAGAAGACTGGTGTGGACATACCACTAACATAGGCAATATTCTTTTGCTGCAAAATTTCTTGAATCTTTCTTGCAAAGAGATTATATTCTTCTAATAGTGTGGTTTCTATTACTGCACTAATGGAATGCTTAGTTGTAAAAGGGTGATCTGCTAGCCCACACTGATCTTCAAGTTTTTCCGCTTGTCTTGTATAAAGTCCATCTTCTGCTGTCCCCTTTTGTGTGTCTGAAAATGGAGAGTATGGAAACTGATAATCAGAACTTCGCTGTCTACTTATTACCCGGGGGTCATTAGGAAAGGCATCCTTTGGCGGTAAATACACCAGTGGTTCTTCTGGTGATTTCAGACCTATGTAGGAAGAGTTAATATCATCATCTCATGTTTGAAAGTCATACACAACAAACCTCCAAAAGACAGTTTTAAACCAGCCTTACTGTTATGCCTCCCCCCGCCAATCAACTTAAATCCAAAGACTCAAGTGTTACTTGTCTTGCTGAGGTGCTGAAACACCGAAAATTGAATAGCTCCTAAGATGGTAGAACAGTAAAGTCAAAGCTTGCCCAAAAAGCATAACACAAGTAATATTCCCTGACATAATGTCTGATTAAGTGTAACAAGAACTGCCTTAATTACAAAACAAATTAGAAAACAAGCAGAGTGACAAATTATTCCAGTATTTTCATTTGCTACGAGCTTTTAATCCTCAGACTTTCAAAAACCGTATTATAGCCACACACTACCTTGTGGAATCAGACTGCAAAGTGCAAGCTGCATGTCTAACAGAAGCTTTTCTGCTTAAAAAGTTAAGATATAAGCCTTATGGTAATTATTGACACACAGAATCAGTTATACTGCAAGAAGTGCTGAAAGCCTCTCATAATCCAAAACCCTGCAGTGCTCTGTTTCTTCACCATCCACATTCAAAACTATGTTTTTGTTTGTTTTTAAATGAAATTTAACACTTAGTTGCAATTAATGATAGATTCAGAAACACAGAAATTTTGGGGTTGGAAGGGACTTCTAGAGGTCAATCAGTCCAACCCCCCAGCTGAGAGCAGGGACATCCTCAACTAGAGCAGGTTGCTCAGAGCTTCAAGTCCCATCTTGAATGTCTCCAGGGAGGGGGCCTCAACCACCTCCCTGGGCAACCTGTTCCAGTGCTCCACCACCATCATGGTAAAGAACTTCCTCCTTATTTCTAATCTAAATCCACTCCTTTCTAATTTAAAACCACTGTCCCTCGTCCTTTCACTAGAGGCCTCTGTAAACAGGCCCTCTCCAGGCTTTTTGTAAGCTCCCTTCAGGTACTGGAAGGTGGCTGTTAGGTCTCCCATACAAACAGATATGTCAGATAGATACTGAAACACCTGTATTTATTTGTTATACTTCAAGGGAGGTTTTATTTGTTGATTTTGAGGGTTTTTTTAGTTGTTAAATTTAAAGTGTTGTATCATTGTTAAAGCTTGTTGTGAGCAGAAAAAGATTTCTGGAACATAAGTAATAACCAAATTAGTACAGACTGTTTCTGAAAGTTAGTGCTCTCTTGGAATGCACTTGGTTTTGTAGCCAGTTAAAAAAGTCATATTCAGTCCCTAATTTCATCACATCCATCCAGATCTAAAAGCAAAACATCTGCCACTAATATAATCCCTTTTTCAAGGAGACAGTATCACTTCATATTTATACCACTAGAGTTATAAGGAGAAACCAGAAATGTGATTCAACTTTATTTTCCTTATCACTGAAGCCATATGTTATTTCTTCATCCTTTAAAGCACATCCTTTGAGTCTAGCCAAATTTCTATTTTTCTTTAAAAGCACTAAACACAGATACAAAGCAGGTTATTCCAATTAGTTCCATTCGATTTTATTTGAACAATTTTTCTGTTGCCCTACACCTCCAGTGTTGATCTACACCTTTTGCATGCACAAGTCTATTTATGTTGACTCTGAAGAACTCAAAGTATAACCAAGTTAGAAAGTTAAAAGTAAGCTTGGTTTAAGCTGGTTTGAGATACACAGCTACTTAAGAATATGTTCTGTATCTCATTCTTTCTCAGCTACTCAACACTTAAGAGCTACATTACTATTGTAATCAAAAAATACTGTACTACATACAAGCAAGTTTTAGCAAGATGATTAAAAGCTAGACTCTGGCTTTCAATTTGGAGTCTATTTTAATAACTTCTACATTTTAATACAGATAATCAGTTGCATAGCAATTTTTAGCAATCAACTTTTACTCTTTGGCTCTCCTTTTTCTACCCCCAAAACCAGTAGATACTAAATCCTAAGGTAATAGAAAAAAATTAATATACAATCCACTCATCCTGATTTGATGGAGGAAAAATAAATTTCAAGATATGTATGATTAAGAACTGATTAAGTTATTCTTCAGAAGTTATTACTTGAAGTCTTCCAGAAAGAAAGAAACTTCTTAAAGAAAAAGTCTTCCTTTTTACTAAAGGTTTTTAATAAAAAAATGTTAAGCAGAATTTGAACAGAAAGATACACTGCTGAATATGAAATCCAAAGTATTCTCCAACAATGAAAAAAAACCCAACCAACCAAATAGGTTTAAAAAATAAATATGTAAAAAAAATTTTACACTGAAGTTACCCTTATTTAAATAGATTTCTCTGAAGGTAGCATCCTTCACTGATCTACACCATTGGGTCATGAGCCTTCACAAAAAAACAAATGCATGAGCAAGGAACAAACCCCAAACAAATGAACAAACACTTCAACTAGTGAAGTATGATTTCAAACATACTCTTTGTTGGTAACAGACTGATGTCAAAGAAAGCAAAACAAGAACTGCCTGAAAGCAATCTTAGGAAGAAGAACTGTTTAAGAGCTGCTGAAATAGTTATACTTGCAGGCTGAGTCAAATTCTTTACTGCTTAACAGAGGTCATTCCACAGTGACTCCAGAAAGAGAATTCTAAGGGGGATTTTGCAATCAGAAATTCAACACCACCTGGCAAAGAAAGCCTAAAACATTGTGTGTCTTTATATCTTGAGATGAATGTCATCAAAAGCTATCACTTTCAAGAATGTCTTCAGTCAAGAATGCATTAATCCTCTCTTACAAGAGAAGGAAGCACAAGCAAGAACACCATTTTTACACTTCACGTACAAAGCCAAAGCAATGTCTCAAATACAAACCTAGTTAGGATGGGTTTGTTAAAACACGTGTGCCCACGTTAGCTTTCAAAAGTAACAGACTCAGGTTTGCTGACCACTGTCAGAAGTTCAGATTATGTAATCATGAAGAAATGAACAGTAACATGATGCAGAAGCAGTCTTGACAAGTTGAGGACCTATGAACAACTACCTCTGCCAACACTTTCTGATGTCATCAAGGAAGAAGTAAGACAAACCCCCCCAATCATCAAGTCACAAACTATGAAGAGTTACGTTCTTTAAGTTTAGCTGAACATGATCTCTGTATCAAAAGTAAAACACATTTTTGTTTAAAAAGAAAAAACAAGATTGCTAATAGGCCTTCCAGCAATAGTGCAGAGATCAAAGATCAATGTTCTCTGAATTCCTTTCTATAGCTCCTTGCTACAGAAATGAGACATGGAGAAGCCATCAAATTTAGAAAGCAATCGGTTTCACAAAAGAACAAAGCTTTCTTTAAATCCTATTAGTGAATTGGTCTTAATTCCCTAGAATAAAAATTCAAAGCCCACTAGATGACACTATACAGGAAGATATATGCAGTAAAATATGAGTGCCAGTGGCCCAACACCTTAAAGGCTCTTTTGACTCTCCTACAGCCTTCTTAATGTACTTCATTAAAATGAGTCCTCTTGCTGAGCAGTGTATTACTGATCTAATTTTCTGATGAAAATTCAATACCAGGTGAGAATAAGAGCTGCGCATTAGTTCAGGCCATAATGACTTCTGCAAAGTGTCCCACCCACTCTTCTCACCTGTTCTTACTACTGATCTTCTTGAACTCTTCCTGCCCTTCCTCAAGGACAGCAGCAGTTTGCATTTATATTTATATTGCACCTTTTACATGGTAAGATTGCAGAGCTAGTCAACAGTTACTGCAGCCAGAGCTAATTCGAAGAACTGACCTTGTAGGATCTCAAGAAATTCAGTGATTCTCAAGACAATCTCATCTTTAGAGAACAGCACTCTTCCCTTTCAGTAGACTTCAGAGAAACTTTTTTCTAATAAGGCTTGCAGTCTCACAGGTGACTGTGCAATGTGTCAGTCAATTGACAAACCCTTTGCATTAACTCCCACATCCAGCAGTGATGTCGTATTACAGTTTTTAGATGTTTAATCATCCACTTCACTAGTTAGCTCAGCAACCATATCCTTATCTAGATGCACAGCAGCTTTTTCTTCCAGGAATAAAAGAAATGATGTCCTATCCAAACAACTTTATAGTCTCCATAATCCATAATTTAGCAAAATATCAGGAAAAAAATTTTGATGTTTGGCCCTTAAAGAAAGTGCAAAAAACATTATCCAGAATTACCCTGTCATTTGGTTGAAAGGAAATGAATACTTTGAAAGGAAACTTGTTTCCCCTGCCCTTGTCCTTTCTTAGCCAAATAAACTAAAAAAGAGCTGCTGAACTACACAGCTGGGTGGGCAACAGAAGCGTCCAAGAGACACACTCCAGCATTCCCGGAACACAATCAAAAATCAGCACTTATCAAATCTGCACTTAACAAATTCTCTTGGTAACTTGATTTGTAGTCCTGAATTTAGAGCTCTTGATGACTATTCCTACAGCCCAGTTTTTATATCCTTCAAATCCATGCTTTTGTGGTCTCCCAAGACTTGAAACAGTTGACTTATCAAGGAGTAGAAGTTTCTTCTGTAAGATTATTCAAGATGTAAAAGTTTTGGTAAGCACAAAGACTTCAAAGCACTTCCAGCAGAAGAGGTTGATGCAGTAAGTTGACTACTTGCTAAAAGGAGAATACATTTTTTCATTACTTTTCTCAATTACTAGTTGAAATTATCTGTCGGTCCAATCTTTCAGCAGAACGTGGCAAGTTCAAACACTAAATTCAAAGCAGTTATCTAACTCATCGGATAAATACTCAAGCATTCAGATCTCTAAATTTTGTCAGTGTGTACCCAAAGCAATATTCTCTACTAGCATCTGTTCTCATCCAGCAGATTTCTGCATTAATTAAATATCAGAAACAAATGCACAGGCTATATATCTGTGCTTGTGTACCAACACGTGACCCAAGAATGTGACCTATGAAAGATACAAACCTTCAGAACATGTTTTCATTCACTATTTGTAGCAACTAAGAGTTAAACCCATCTTACCTGTGATTGGAATAAGTTTCCAGTGCATCCCAACTTCTCCTGTATTATTTGAGCTGGAATGTTGCCTGCGATAAACATGTTCTATAGGTGTACTAGGACACGAACTGTAGTCTTCAAAACTACTTACACTTCCCGTGCTTGCTTCCTAAAAAACAATAAAAATCCTCAGCTCAAAATTTATATGTTTTCAGTAGCTATTACACTTCTACATTCTGAACAGCTGACAGTAAAAATGCACACAAGTTCACCATCATATTGCCAATTTTGCCATTACTGAAGTCAAGTCAAACTTGCAAATGTTTACATGAGGTACTTATGTATTTCATGTACCTGTTTGATAATTTCTGAGACAGAAGTCTTTGCTGATGGTCTATCAGTAAGTAAATAAGGCAGTCCTGAACACATGCCTTCTAATACAGAAGCTGGGTGGGACCAGGAGAAAAGGAAGCAAAAAGGGAAAAAAAATAAAATAAAAGAGGAAAACTGTTCCTTAGCCTCTTTCAGGCTGTTGTTTTGATAGGTCACTAAAGCCATGAGACATTGGCATTACTGAGGAACTGCCTGCAGCTAGTATTAAATCCTTGAACAGTCCAATTCCATCTTACATTCCAGATGGTTAGAAGCAAATCAGCACAGAGATTATAGGTAAGACAAAATCCTTCCTGCTCCATGACTTAGAAACCAGGTTTTGTGTAGAAGGATCAGTAACTGAGATCACAGAACAACCACTCTGTAATGTGATCGAGCAGGCAGCTGAGGCACTCTGAACCCTAAGCACAAGCCTTCTCCAAAGATGTTCTGCCAGTTACATGCTGCCATGAAAAGTATGCATGAAACACACATATATAACTGCACCAAGAGGGCACATAAAGAGCTAGGCATGCATTTATGTTTTCATAATTCTGCAGTTCTGCTCCTGCCAAAACTGAATAAAGCAAATCCCCCAAGCATCCTTAATATCCCATAGTGCATTGAAGACCTTCCACTATGCACATTTCTTAACGCTTTCTCACTCATGCACTGTTGTAGAGGAACAGCAACAAGCCCATCCGCTTTTCCACAGTACAAGATCAAAAGATGAATATTGCAGGGTCCTTATTTGTGCACACAAGTGAGAGGCATCTTCCTGCCCCACAAAATACCTGCTACTATTAGACAGGAGAGAGAATACACATTGAAGAGGTTGAACCAAGATCAATTCCCAGAACTGAAGCAGTAACTACAACCAGTGCAAAAAGATGCCTGATGATTGTAAAGCAGTAAGAATCACTTTATTAACCCTGAAGTATTGTCACTAGAAAAGGTCACTAACCCACACACAGTCAGCTGAGGTAAGCTGTTGCCACTGGCGTTTCTTCTTTGTTTTTAAGATATTAGTCCAGAATCCATAAAATGTAAAACATTTCCAATGACAATCAACTTAGTTTTGCCAATCTGTTCTACAAAGATGAGACCATTATCCTTGAAAGGAAACTGCTTGCATTCTGCTTCTCTGGAGTAACTACTCATCATCTGTGGATAAACATTCTTGTTTAAGATGCCTCCAAACAACTATCAAATACAGATTGCAATTTTACTTTTTTCACTTTCTTGCTAACAGAAAGTTAGTGCTTATCTGTGTTTACCTATGTAAAAAAAAAAATGCTTTTTTCATACAGTCTCATAATATTTATGAAAAAAAGCACGTTCATTATCAGCATCTGCCTGCATAACAATTTCACTTACTTTGAAACGTAGTGCGTGTTCAAGGCCTACTTCGTTAGCTGAAAGGCGCAGATCAACATCAACAGGATAGGGTAAACACGCTGCATCACTTTCCATTAACACTGGGCTCTGTGGGTCCTTAAAGTTAACATTTTCAGCTTGAGCAGTATTAGGAAGATCATGATCATCTTTGTCCTGTGCTGGAATGGATTCATATTCATATTTTTGTCTCATATCTTCTTCAATTTCATCAGTGCTTAATCCTAAAGCTTGATTTACAGACCGTGCCAGCGATGAATCCAAGTGTCCTGCACTAGCTAGTGTTTCTAAAAGCAGTTTAATGAGGCCATGTGTGTCAGTAACAGCAGGGTCGGATACATCTTGCTGCCTCAAGTCAGTATCATGTCCACCAAGACCAGTATTAACTGAGTAAACAGAGTATGGCGAATCCGAGGTTCTGCCCCCTTAGTGGAGGGGGAGGAGGGGAAAAGTAATGAATTACTACGTTTTAAAATAAAAGCAAAACCAGACACCCCCAAACACCAGCTACATAACCACAGTCTTACTCTTTAGCATCAGTTCATACGGTACACATACATTTCTTTTCCTACAAAAAAGTTTAAAATGTAGATGTGGATGAAGGGGTGGTTTCTAAAGCTAACAGTGTCCCCCAGATAAATAATTATGGCTTTTTAGGTGGCATTTTTTACATTAACGATCAATGTAAAACGACCCTGGAGGTTCACAAACTTCCACACAGGAGTCCCAACATCTAGCACATAGCCTACCCTCTGTCCCCTCCATCCACCCAGGCCAGTATCTATTGCCCTTCCCAAAAGGGAAACTTTTTCCTAACGTGAGCTGCTTCATCTTCCAAAGTGATTTAAGTACACATGAGAATGACTGATGCTTGATGTAAATCTGCATCTTCTTTGTGACACCCTTCCCCTCAATTTTCCCCCAGTGGAAGGAAGCCTGTATCATTGCCTTGAAAAAATGGTCAGGAAAACAGAAATCTAAGGGGCTTTTTTGGCAAATATTAAGTATCAGATAATATCTGTGATAATTACCTGAGGTTTGGATGTAGATAGTTTAATGTACAGAAAAAATCAATCTTTTATGATTAAGTTGTTTCCTCTGTCCCACTGCACAGGGCCATTACTGGCTATTTCAAATCTTAACTGTGTTCATGCTTAGAAGTTTTAATTCTCTTCAATCTAAATTTATTAGGTCCTATATAGGGTATGGGAGCCATAAAGAATTACAGAAATTCCTAAAGTCAAAGTCTGGAAAAAACATGATAATATCAAATCCACTTTGTATTAGACAATTCCACAGCTAAGCAAACTCTTTGGAATTCTGCCTTCTCTCTGAAGAGGTAGAACAAAAGCAGCTGCCATGACAACTCTGTTAGAAAAAGGCAACCTACATTAAAATAAACTTCATCTCTATTGATAGATCTCAGGCCAATATTTAAAGGAACCACCATGCATTAAATAGCCACAGTACCCCAAAAATATTAAAACTATAAAGATTAAATGTTAAGTATGCTTTGAATTAGAACGTTTAATGAGGAACTGCAAACAAAGGCTTCTTACCTTCATACTGACAACTGTTCTCTGAAGATTCACTCATTTTTAAGTATTTCCGCAAATTTTCAGACTGTTTATCCAGTTTCCTTTTCAGACCACTTTTATTTCTAAGGTCTTCAGAATCAGAGTCTCCACCTGCATTTTTTTTCCTACATTGGATTAAGTTAATAAGATCTTTGAGTCTATCAGGATCATAATCTCCAGAATGAGGCAGTTTTCGCTTGGCAGCAATAGCTTCATATTTTGCACGGATTCTTTTCCCGCTTCTTGCATTGGCAAAATCAGAGTCTTCTTCTGTGGCTTCATAATCTGAGATGGGACTGAACTGCTGAAGTTTCCGTTTTCCCTCTATCAGTTCCTTAGCTCTAGAAACAGGTAGTTGATATGCCTCACAACCAAAAATATAGTTTTGCAAGGAGGTGTCAAGATGAGATTTATTTTTTGGAGCAGCATGAAGAAATTTTTTTTCATCCAACCATGACTCATACCGATATAACACAAATTCTCTATATTTTCCACTACAGCATCTTTTCAAATACTCATTTATATACTTTTCCACAACAGCATTTAAATCTGCAGTAGTGTCTTTACGAGACTGGATTAAAGCAAAATGTAGAGACTGAATAAACTTTGTGAATTCTGGAATGATTTCCTGATTTTCGTGCAAAACCATGGTAGTTGAATTTTTCTGTGTTCCAAATGGAACACTTTTTTGTGCTGCCATAGGAGAAAAGGGAATCCACAATTAAAATCAAACCATAAAGCTATAAATAAAGAATGACTAGTTAGCAATATTCTGTATTATATGTATTTGGTGAAACACAGTTTAGAATGTGGAGAAATAACCCAAAAGCCAGGAAAATAATTTTTTAAATCCTACTTAATAGTCAACCTACTCCTAGTCATGATGAACTGCTTATTTTCAAAATGTTGTGGGAACGTGTATCCTACACAGATATACAAGTTCCAAATTAAACCACTTTACCAAACAGAAGGTGGCCACTTCAAAGGCTCATTAAGGTTTACTAAGAAGCAGCCTAGCAGCTCTCTTCAAGAGACAGAGGAAGTATTACTCCTTCCTCTTCAGTCCTGACACATTCATTGTGCTGCTTCTAAGCTCACTGGACCCTTACAAAATGGCTCAGCTTAGTAACCCAGGAGAAACCTACATATTTTTTTCTATTTCTTTGCAAAGCAATGCAAGCTCACTAAAGTGAAGAGATGCAATACAAGCATGTGCCAAGAGCAGAATTTCCCTGTCTTGGGAAACCATTAGATCCTTTTACTACATCCTTGAAGCTCTAAGTTACATAATCTTTTTTATTTTATTTATTTATTTATACTCTTCTGCCCCTTCAAATTACAGGCTGAAACTTTTTTCCATTCAACCATTTAAGCACCCTAAAGACTCAAACTAGTGGTAAACCTTGTGCTTGACTGGAGCTCACAAGCCTTTGAAATGTCACAGCAGCAAGAACTGGAGTGTTCTTAAGGAACAGACATGCACACGCTTTAAATGTCATCCTGTATCTCATCTTAACCAATCTATAACTGATTCAATTTTCACAATCATTACTTAAAAGAGAAAAACTTAAGGGGCTTAGTAAAATAAGAAATATAGAGGTAAGAATCTAGGAAGCTGCCAAGACTTAGGACAGTAAAGTCTTCATAAAAGTGAATTGCCTGGAAAGAGCTATGTTTTGCCAGTATCACTTCTAACTTGCAGCAGGCCAAAAAAAGCACTGCACTCTGCTGCTGGCACTACTTACTGCTCATTTAAACTGTAAAAAATTAAAGTCTTGTCCCAAAGCATTAAAGTTCTACTAAAGTCAAGTCCTTTCAGATATCTCTTATGACCTGGTTGTATCAATAAGTTCTTTACTCATTTACTCAGTTTTGTGTGTATCCCAATGAAAAAAAAAAAAAAAAAAAGTAAAATAATTACAGGTACATTAAAGGCTTTCAAGATGTTTTGATGGTTAAAGAAAGCCCTCAAACCTCTGAAGTGCAATGCTATTACTAATGCATAGATCTCTTGAAATGCTGATGCTCAGTTCTACTAGAATATACAATCAAGAAATTTGAACAAAGTTTTACTTTCTCAAATATGATCAAACAAACCTAAAATACTTAGTGTGATAATTACTTTTGTGAAGAACTAAACACTTTTTGAGCACCATCACCATAGCCAATGCAAACTGTCATTCCTAGTTTACACTGACTGGCTATAACAATACAGGGTCTTCAGCAGAATATAAACATTTACATTTAAATAAACACATGCACAACACTCAAACTTACCTGAACATGTTATACCTCTGGGTTCTGGAAACAGAAACAACGCATGTAGCATGCGGGGCCGTCCACTTTGGTGGTCTATAACAGAAGAAAATGAAAACAGTTGAGAAGACAATCACTGTGCTTCAAAAAACACCCTAGTACTCAAAAACCCACCCCCCTAAAAAAACACCAAACAAACCCAAAACCAACTCAACCCCACAAACCCCAGAGTATGCATACCAAAGGGAGACATCATTTGCCAAGGAGAAAGAAGAAAAAGAAATCCTCTGTCCAGAAGTGGTTTCACAAGAACCTGTTTTCAAACAAAAAAAAGCTTACTGTTTCAAACAAGCCAAGCCACGTGCTCACTATGAATACTCTAACTGTCTCTTAAGTAAATTTCATGATGGGTAGACAAGTGCCCTGATAAAATATTTCAACATATGCCAGCTAAGGAATTCCAGTGAAATCATGGATCTTGTAGTACAGCTCAACAAGCACTTAGTAACATTATTTTAAATAACAGGAATAGTCAAATCTGTTCCACTCACAAGTTTCTCTTTCTCTAGTTTTTGAAGTAAACCCTCCAAGTGACTACCCGAACGAGACTTCTCGACAACTTCATAAAGGCTACTGTACATGCCGTTCTTCAACACTGACACGATACAAGGGTAGAAAGGGAAGATAAGAAAAAATTAAACAAAACTCTCATTTAGAAAACTTTTTTAAATTCTGAATTAAAAAAAAAAAAGCTAGAACTATTTACCTTCTTTTGCACCTAGGTAAGTTTCTTTATAGAACAATGCTGGTGAAATTTTTTTCTTCAGTTGATCAATGCTCACAACTTTCTCAACCTCAAGCTTCTCAGGACTGGAGATGAAGGGTGGGGAGAGGGAGAAAAAGAAAATAAAGACCTCTTTCCTCCCCTTCCCTCCCCCACAGTCCTAACCTCATTGACAAAAAAGAACTCTTAAACACTTGCTCTTAAAAAACATTTTTGTGTACTATCATGAGCAGTGTTCAATCCTGCAAAAGAAGTGCATGTCACTTCAAAGAAAAATAAAATAAAAACAAACAACAAAACAACCAACCAACCAGAAAAAGAGATGCTGACAGAGCTGTGTGCATGAACTAAAAGCAGCTCTGGATACACATGACTAAAGAGTCTAGTTTGACACATTTAAAGCATCTAATCAACATGTATTTTAGATTTTCATCTGAATATATCCAAAATCCACCAGTCTCTACTAGAAGGAGTTTTAACACAGCAGTATTTTAAACTTACTCTTTGAATGGTAATACTCACAGCTTGCATGGAAGGAATGGACGAGCTGCTGATTTTAAGGAAACGTGGCACAAAAGTTTGCCTTTGTTCCAAAGCTGTCCCCTCCATAATGTAAAGTTAGATCGATCTAAATTAAGATGAAGACAGACTAAATGAAAGCACTTGCTAAGTGGGACTGAATGGAAATGGCCCTAAAGAGGCTACTGAAGCTCCAAAAGCAGTTTAGGGAAAATTTTGTACTAATAGCAAACTAGACAATAATACATTAAGTACATTAAAATGTAACAGAAAGGATGTTTACAATCCTGTCCTGTTTTGACCTGCTCTGAGCAGAGTAAAGGCAGTTGGTATGTTACCTGTACTTGTTTATATAGGCATGCCCTTGATGCCAGCATCTGTTGAATGATATCCTCTTCCCTTACCTTAACTATCAACGACTTTCATACATATTAATATTTTGCTTGAATAGGGTTCAAACAAAAGCAGGACAGAGGACTATATTATTTAAGTGCCACTGAAGAGGTGTCCTGGTTTGAGTGAGAACAGAACTGATTCTGTTCAGTGATTTTACTTTTCAGTTCAGTTCTTGTAACTAACTGCACTGTCTGAAGTCAGCAGCCTGTTTTCCCAGACGGTGTCTGCTGCTGGCAGTGATAACACCCCGTGTTTAGAGTTACTACCAAGGATTGGTGTACAGACCAAGGCCACTGCTGGATCTTGTGCACCACACTGGAGGGTGTGGAAAGTAACAGGCAGCACCTGCAGGGAGGAGCGGACAGGACGGGTGACCCTAAACTGACCAAGAAGGTATTCCAGCTCACACACATCATAATCGGCCGGCATCTGAGGAGGACTCTGTCCGTTCTGCCTGCAATCCTCATCTGTGTGTTCCTGAACCCAGTACCAGAATCCAGCTCCTAGCTCCTGAACACAGTTCCCATCTGCTGCTGAGACCAGTCTGGAACTTCCCTGGTGCCTGCTCCACAGCATCAGTGGTGATGGTGATGTAATTACCATCAGGGAGGTTGAGTTCAATACTGTTTTTTTATATATTTGTATATATTCTGGTTTTATTATTATTATTTTCATTTTAATTAACGCTGTTCTAGTTTCCTTTTCTAATGAGTAAGTCTCTCCCTTACTCCACTTCTCTTCCCCTCTGGGGAGGGAGGTTAACAGTGAGCATCTCTTATAGGTATAGTAGGCTGCCCTGACCCTAAACCATGACAACAGGATATTCAGGAACAGAGGGTAAGTTCTTACTATGCTCTAAGTAGAAAAGGAGGGGAAAAACGGCTTTTTGATTTTGTTGACTTCTGGCTTGTTCTGGTAAACGAAGATGCACATTAAGGTGTCTGTCTGATCATACAATATTAGGAAGAGAAGCCTGCAATCAGTATGGTACAGGGTAAAACTCACGATATAGTCAACATAAGACAAATAAAACTACACAAGGGAAAAAAAGTCCAAAACCTCCCATGTCTAGATCATAAAAGCAATTAATTTCAATTCATTCCTACCTGTACTTCTATCTGTGTTGAAGCTGTTTGATCTAACAAAAAGAAAAAAGACAAAATGACTCAATTGAAATAAAATTCTGGCTACTAAATTTTTCATCAAGGATACTTAATCAGTCTAACAAAAAAGCAACACTGAGAATTTGCTCTCTAACCTCAAGCTATCACTGCTATAGCATCTTGTGATATTTTAGATATCTTGATAACTACAGTACAGTCCCAACATCCAGACACCTTCCTATCAGCACAGGTATCATACCGTATCTGTAATCAACTGCCCATTTACAGATATTCTCTTCACAAGCATTAAGACAACATCAGTGAGGAGTTCAGTGACAAAGCATACAGAATATTTTTTTTTAGAATAGTAAGCAAGATAATGCTGTGAATATTTTTATGCCTATGAATTTCCTCAGTTAAGCAAAAAAAAACCCCACTATACATGGATTCCACCTAGGCAGAAGGTATATGAAAAGAGCAGCAGAACTGCTTCCTACAGGGGCCAATCTACTACATAAAACCAGTTCTGTCATCCTGTGGTTTGCATTGTTAGTATCTATCATGCTAAATCTCTGTGACATGTCCATTCATTTCAGCACTGCTCATCTAAATCAATTCTAAGCCAAGAGCTATGAATTCTTTATGCTGCATGGAGTCCTTCCAAAACTCATTTCATAGCTTACCTTGATGGCAGTGAGAATTTTGGGATTTGCACCATTTCACCTTTATAAGCAAATGAAACGACAGCATAGGGACAAACATGCCTTGGTCTTCGCCTTATCTTATCAAAGCCATATTCATAGAAGTAGTACTAGAAAAAGAAGTGAATACCATGTTAAAGTCTGGTAAACCATATTTTGCAAATATACTAACAATCCATGATCTTTCTTCAGAGAGGTCTACTCTGTTTCACAGGAATAGCTTACAAAATATACCTCGCAATTAATTATTACAATAAACAAAGAGAGTGTTTGAAACCCATTATGCTAAACTTTAACCAGCATATAAAACAAGTTACAAGCTACTATAATAAATTACATCTATATTCCTTTTACCAACAACCTATTTTTTCAAAAGCTGATACCTAAAATAAGGAAGCCTTTAAATGACATTCTCATATATACCTTATAAAATAATCAATTAAGGCAATTTTTTCATCACCTCTTCCTCCTTTATCAAACACTGACAAGATGGACACTACTTCAGGAGATAATCAATAATGAGAAAGTAATTCTGCAACATTTATTTGAAAGTATATTCTTTATGAGGTAAGAGACAAAAAAAAAAATCACTGAGGAAAGTAAATATTGCTGTGAGTTTCAGTTTATCCTTGGTTCGATCATAAAAATCTAATGTTAAAGAAAAATTTTAAATGTAATGAGAAATTAAAACATGCATTCATTTTCTAACCATCTCACTGAGTGCCCAGCTCTCAAGTTACAGAAGTCAAAAGAAGACTGAAAAGAATGCTTTCAAGTAAGTATCCTGAAATCTATGGACTTGATGGAATAATCTGACTGCAACAGATTACTGCAGTAACAGAGATGGAACAGCTGGAGAAACAGAGATGCTTGGAACTGCTTCCATTCTCTCCTCCCTCACCATCCCCAAAACTAAGAATCTGCTAAGAGAAACAAAACAAAACACATTCTTTCCTAGCCAATGTTTCCCCTTTTAGGAGTTTCACATAATGCCCACTAGCTCATCCTACTTTTACACTTAAACTCCACATATTAACTCCTCCCCAGCCTACATTCCAGTCTCCATGTACATTCCCTATTTATTTCCTGTTCCACCTACATCCCGATCAGAAGATTTTCTCCACCAGATCAACATATATATAAGGGAATAGGAGAGGCTGACATGTTCTGTAATTTCTAATACAGGCATTCACGGGCTACTGCTAAACACACAAAGACTGCAGCTTTACAGGACATGCTCAGTATGTTATATCTTCATTGATTTTATATCTCCATCATTTCCAAAGTTCAGTCTATAAACTTCTTGGATAAGAAGTTAACACATGCTCAGCTTTTCTGTACCTGAGTAAGTTCATAGGCTCGATAAGCCAACAAGGATGTTACTTTATTTGCATTCTTTGAAACATGACACTCATGCTTCGGTGTTGGATCTAGTGCACTCTTTGCTGTTGATTCCATTGCTTTCATACCTATGTGATCATATATGCTTTTCATTTTTCCCTGTAATAAAGCAGAAGAATTGCAAGCATAAGCTTCTTCCTGAAAAATGTCAAACTGTTTCAAGTACCCAAAGAATTAAAAGCAGTGAAATGAAAACAGGCCTTTAAAAAAGCCATTTATACATAGTTTTCATACCTTCAAAGAAATCAAGACATTTTCACCTTTTAAGAAGTCTACTATGTTTTACTTAAGCTCAACGTCAACACAGACTTTAAACCTGGTAGATTTCGAGTCTCTCTATAAGCAGGTAATTGTGTAAATGGAATTTGAGTTAGTTAGGTTAAAAACATATTTCATCAGTAAGCAATATAATCCTTCAAGAATAAGCAATATAAATTTACCTTTATTATTTTAAAAATAATCACATCTCCAGTTGCTCCAGCTTCTAGAGGATTAAGCTGCAACAAATCAGCATACCTGGATATATATACACCTGAGAGTAGTATATTAAAAAAAAAAAAAAGTAAGAAAAAAAGAAACACATTATGCTGAATATTGAAATGTTATTAGAAGTTTAAGAAGCATTACATAGGATTAAAGCGGATTAAAGCTCAATATATACCAAACAATAAAGATACAATAATCTTTTTGCAGTATGAACAGAGAAAAAGTAAGGACGTATTCAAAATTTACAACTTCCCAGCAGAAGAATAAATGTTTACTTGCACCAACTGCAGTATGAAACACCACAGCTGAATATGGACACGAGATCAGTGTGAAAGGAGCACAGACACATTACTGAAACTGTTGTGACCAAGAGGACAAGCTCCACCCAAATGCTATATGGATACTTCTTTCAGGTGTTTTGTGTGTGTGTGTTTTATTGTTTGTTTGGTTTGGGTTTGTTTTGTTTGGGTTTTTTGTTGTTTTTGTTTGTTTGTTTTGTTTTTTTAACAGCTAAGGTCCCATTTCACAATGTAGACATAAGCAGAAAACACTGGTATCTTCAGCAATCTTTCATCCTACACTGTTAAAAAAAATACACTGTTTTGGAATTGTGAACTGGCACTCAAATGGAAAGGTAAAATAATGTCTAGCTTTTCAACACTTCAACAATAATTTCATAGACTTTAAGGCCTCAAACACACTGTGTCATTTGTGGTCCAGCTGATTACCTTAGATCAAATACTGTAACTCTACTCAGGCACTCAGAAGAGCATCCATTTTGCTCAGGTTCCTCTCATTCCAAGTGTGTATTTAACTGCTTTGTGAAATTGCCCAAGAACCCTTACCCGCTGAAACAGTAAAAAAATTATATGTTCATATACCTTTGTTCTCCTCCTCCCTGCATCTGTTCTGCTTTCAACATTCATGTTGTTACCTCTGTAGCATGTTACTCTTAGAGGGCCAAAATGACTTCTTGATTTTCTATTAGAAAAGTTTTGCAAATGGAACTTGGCATCTTGCACTTTCAAATCTCTTAACACTTCGTGACTCTTCCAAGTCTCCAATTTATCTATGCTCTTGTTGGATTTGTGGATTCAAGAACTTTAGTTCTATCTACATCAATACTAAGCTATGCTATTATTTCCATTAGGTATGTCTGAATGCAAATCCATGCCTATACATATGTACAAACACACAGAGAAACACAGCCAAAGACTGCATTAGTTCTTTGGCTTCCCCATTTTACTGGGAATATATCAGAACACTGGGATAGATTGGTTTGTCTTAAGCCAAAGTAAGAATTATCTCTTCCTTTTGGGAAAGAAACTAGACAAAACCAGAGTTATCAAATAACGCTGTTGTGTCAATCTACTTTGCTAAAAACACCTAGCTGTGATGTTCCTGCAGTAAGCGATAGAAAAAGGATTGAAAGTTTACACAACTGCATCACGTTATGCATCAATCATACTGAACAATATCAGCATATATAATCAAAAGATAGTTACCCATGGAAGGGCTGCCAAGAATTGTTATTTTGGAGTGGCCCACCTGCAGCCCCTTTTCACATATGCTTTGGATCTGAAAAGAACAGACATTTTTTTTTAAGCAAGTCTAACAGGAAAGCCAGAATAGGAACAGAACAGTGAGAAACAACAATTACAGAATTGTGATTGATCTAAAACAAATACCCCCAAAAAACCCCCAAAAACGCTCTTACAAAACCACCCAGAGGTAAAACTAGTCTGAACTGCTATAAAAACTGTTAAACTGTGCAAGTCAAACACTTGATATGAAGCAGATAGCGACTCAACTGCACCTTAAAAAAAACAGCCCCCTGTACCTTGAACACACTGCAGAAAAAAAGCACAGAAATTCTATTCCCATCACTTTCATTAAAAACACAATCGAGCAGACACACAGAGGATAAGGTCCATTTCCTAATATTACAGGTTACCTTCTCCTTAAGGTAACCTCTTCTTGATGAAAAAAAACCCGAACAAATAAAGCAACAAAAAACAAACCACCAAAAGCCAGCTACAATGAAAACAAGCAACATTCCTTTTTGATTAAAAAAAAAAACCAACCCAAACATAAACCCAGTAAATCCCCACATGCCATCCAGAAAGCCTCTCTCTCTATTTATAAAACAGAAAAGGTATTAGAGACATGCAAATGGAGCACCTTAAATTTCAAATAAAGGACTTAAAAGGTGACATAATATTGTATCTCACATTCTTCTACAATTTCTAATGCTGAAATTTGCAAAAATAATGTAAACATTAGTAAGTCTGTCAATAAAAACACTCCGTTTAAAAAAAATAGAAAACTCTTAATTGAAAAAGAAAAAGCATTTTATATGCTGCTTTATTTTCTTACCTGAGGACGATCAACCATCAGAAAGGCATGAGATTCAGAAAGCTCTTTTTCTAGACGACCATCAAATTTCAGCTCTCTGCGTTTTTCTGTGAACTGTTATTACAGAAAGTTCTTAACACATATAGGCACACTACTACTGTCACATTCAAGTGTCACTATTTTAAGGCCCCATGTACATTGGAAGATTGAAATGCACAAAAATAATCAAGATAAGTTGAATGAGACTAGAGTATGCTAAATTTCAAAAACATCATACCCATGGGAAACATCATTGGCTTTGTCTGCCCAAAGATTGACTTGGGTTTTTTGTTTGATGTTTCTCCTTTTTTAAGGAAGAGACACTCTTCAAACAAACAGTAATGTTTTTGAAAACTTTGAAAATGCACAGAGACAAGGGATGCTAAATACAATTCTTATTTTAGTCTTTCTTGAGTATCTGGCAGGCAGGATTTTATGTCTATGGAGTAACAAACCTGCCTGAAAAATAGCTGCTTATATTTTGGGGGATATGAGTTTGCAATTAAATATCAAACACATTAGTAGAAAATAATCTCCAGGTCTTTGCCTCGACTCAGAAAAAAAAAACATTATGAACAAGTTAGAAATCAAATGGCGTTTAAAGAGAAGACACAAATATACTCACTTCCTTTTCCAACAGTTCATTATGAACTAAGCTGGCTCTCTTGTAATTAAAATTGGACACTGAACTTGGTTCCAAGTAAGAAGAATGTAGAATCTTCACAATATCCTCAAATTCTCGAGAGCCTACAGCTACTGGCTGAAAGAGTGCTATAAAAGACAATAAATAAAAATCATAAGCTCCAATACACAACTGAAAAAAAGAAATACATAATTTTCCAATTCACTGACAGTTTATGCATAAAGACAAATGGTTCAGGATTCTATTTAGAATACAGAAAAACCCTAAAATATGTGAAAAAGATAGTATTTAGGCTATAAAGTTGAAGGTAAAAGTTGCCTAGAATTAGAACATCTTTTAAAATAATTTTTTAAATCACCTTTTTTTAATATTATTCTTTTAACAGCTAGTTTTCAGAAATCTAAAAGGGAAGCACCTCAAGTCTGAATTTACCCTTTGCAAACATCTGATATGTATTGCAAAACACTGTAATTAAACTTCCAGAACTTTAATTAAACTAATTAGCTCTTTTAATTAAAAACCAGGAACAAATTGTTCTAATAAAACCCTCTGCAACAGTTTCATAGCTTAGCCTTTCATTAGAACTGCTACAGGGTTTTTTGTTTGTTTGCTTATGGCAATTAGGCTAAATATGAATGAGATCAATACTGTCTTAAGAAGTCCAATAAACTCCTCTTATTAAAGACCACACTGCCTATCTTCATGCTTTATGGTCTTATCCCTTATGGTAACTGCTTTAAAAGGAAAGCCCTTCGTTTGTTGTACAAATTCACCTTCTGGGCAAACCGTTGCCCAAGTTTACAGTCAAGTGTTCATCTCCCTAAGCTTCCTCATTTGTCTCTGGGTACTGAAAAACAGCTTGGAAAAGCAATCCGAGAGTGGGGCAGCACAGTATCTGAGCATGGATTTAGAGAGTAACAACTAGGCAAATAATACTCCTGGGGGAACTGAAGTAGTTCACCGTGGCAAGTGTTTTTCTCCTCAGGGTTAACTTCCAAAATACAAGAGGAGCAGTACTTTTGTGATATTTGCAAGCTTCAGATTTTCAGTATTCCCAGCAGGTACTTCTGAGACTGCTTTTGCTCTTTTTGAAGAGGAGCCTATTTTTCCCTACCAAAATAAACTCCCAAACCACCACCACCTGAAATCGTTAGAAGTTACAATAGTTAGGAATGAACTCCAACAGTACTAGCCTCACATAGCAGGCTGTCTACCGTTACTCGAATAACAGCAAATTCAATTTAATTACATCCTTAGACTGTATCTCCAACTTCGCTAAATAATATGGTAGTGGATTTAGACAGAATTCTTTTCCTCATTTGCAGGAAAAGTTTACTGCATTAGCCTCTATATAAAACAAATGTTCTAAGTGAAAACAGAACTGTTCTGTTATATACTAAAAGCTGCATTTACATACACACTTCAGAATCTAATACCCCATCAGCAAACTAAAGCAAAGCAATGATTCCAACACCAGCAACAACGAATAAATGATTTTTTCAAGAGTGAAAGCTATGAAAGTGATTAAGAAACCATTCTTATATAACATCCTCTTTAGTAATAATGCCTTTATTCTTGAAAGGCTGACAGCAATATGGGAGGAAAGATAACTGGAAGTGAATGAAATTCTCAGCTTACATTACCAAGACTGAATGCACACGTACTGAAGAAACACGAGTAAAATACAACACAAGCCTCCTATAGATATGCAAACACTGGAAAAGCAACTTCTGTCCCACCCCATCCCCAAACACCTTGTAGATGTTTCTGACAGTGTTGCAGAACATGAGTTTCACATACTGCCTGCTCCTCTTCCAAGATGACCAGTTAAGGCAGAAGGTTACAAAAGCCAACTGCTTGTCCAAATTCCCTGTTTCCTTAACAGCAATTACTGTACCTCAACCCTTCTCCCTCCCAGCCTAGTTTTTTCCTTCTTGAGTCAAGGCAAGTAGAAAACTCTACAGGACTAGCTAGAAAGTGACTACAAACCATACAGAATGTCCTGCCTTCCCAGATTGAAATCTAGGAAGAGGCACATTATTACACCAGGCTCCTGCATTCACTCAAATATTGTCAACTACATTGTCATTTGTGTTTAAATATTTCTTGCTTTATAGAAAGTTCTCATGAGCAAGCTGAGACAGATTTGCCCAAGAACAGGAAGTCCCCCTGTCCTTCAGCTATGAAGAACCTATATAAACAACTATACAATTAGCTCTCAAAAGATAACATGGATTGAGGACTTGGCAGCACCCACTATACATTTCTCCTTCACGGGCTGCCTGATAACTATCTATTGCATTCTGTTTCTGAATTGCCAAGGGATAGAAGGATGGATGGGTGAATGGATGGAGCAAGGAATATTTGGTAAACTGTCTGCAGGACAGCACTATAATAATAAAAAATAAAGAAAAAAAAAAGTTACTTAGGTTTGAATTTCATCTAAACTATACATACAACAGTCATCAAGTTTGTTGGAGTGCACCAAATAAACTTTTTTTCCTTCTTCAAGTATGACCCCTCAAACAAACTCATCATGTGCTTCATGACAGGCTCAAATTCACTTCCCAGTTCCAGAACTGAGGAACTGCAGGCTTCAGGCTGTTACTAAAATCCTAAAATGTTTCCCAGTGAGGTAAGTAGCAAGGCAATACTTTTCAATTTGTCATCTCAGCAATGGTGCTACAGGGCAGGTATTTTCTAGGTTAAGGTCACTACAGAAGGGCCCGTACCTCATTTAAAGGGAATTCAAAAGCAAGAAAAAAGGTCCTCAACTAGAACCTCCTATAGCAATTACCAAGCCCTAAAGTCACAAGCAAAGGATGAGATTATGAAGCTTATCTCTAGTCATACATCACTTCAAAGAGCAGTAGTATGTGCAGACCTGATGTGGGTGTGCTGCACTTTTAGTGATTTCTGTATATTAAACAGTGGTCTATGTAAGGACTAATCTGCAGTGTCCTTGTAATACATACAGGTCAATTATTGTGGTTTTTGCTGGATTGCTCTGTGCTAGTAAAAATAAATAACGGCTTTGTACAGTTGCTACTCAGTGTATTGGAACATACATATGTATTTTTAGGTGGAAACTCAGTTCACCTAATATACCTAGGCTAGGGATGACCATTAGACTTGATGTTTGGAGGCATGTAATTCCCTAGAGGCTTTCAGTTTCTCTTTCACTGTTGTCTGATGCTGCAAGTTGAGACAAGTGATTTTGGAGTTAGATGATTTGGTTGCTTGGGATTTAAGTCAGAACATTAAGACAGAGGCATTCTCTTCAAGGAATCCTGAACTACCTTTTAAGTGAAGTAATTGCTTATTATCAGTTAAGTTGGCAGAAAGCTAGCACTCTTCAGAAAGTGCTCCTGCTACAAAAACTCCATTGAGAAGCACAATTTTCTTCCAAGTCTTCCATTTTAAGACTGAGGCCAAAAATCTGTGGTGCTAATAAACCATAATGTTGCTACTTGAATATTTTTTCAGCCCCAAGTATCTTCTCTCTCAAAAGATCTACACAGTTATCAAGTTCAAGGACTGCTTAATGAAATCTCAGCTTAGAAATAGCAGATACACATCTCCACCACAGATATGTAAATTTAGAAGACAAAAGATAGACAGAATGAACCATTACATACTATTGAGTAGGAAAGGGACAAGCTAAACCTCCAAGGAAGCACTCACTGCAAAGACTTTCAAGGATAAAAGCAAGACCTTTTTCCTCTACTCAGCCTGAGAAAGAACAGTCAGTTGTAAACCTGGTAGACTACAGAAACAAATGTCCAGTTGTAATCACCAAACACCACCCTTTAATCACCGACTGCCACTTGAGAATGCTTTTTGTAATTGTCTTTTGGTATGAGGACTACTCATAGAGTTAGTTCAGGAAGTTTAACAATGCTCTTCTGGTGCTTTATCTGGAAAATTAGTTTTCCTCATCCTATTAAAAAAGGATCCTTGAAGTTTCAGGCAGACTTGGAACCTGAGAAGATCTGACAATCAAACCCGACAAGGTTGTGACAACAGGCTACAGTACCAAGATAAAAAAATGAAGCTACTCAAGAAGTGTAACTCATTGCTAAAGTGCATTTACCAAGAAAATAGAAACCTTCAAGACAGTTCGAAGTGGGGGAAAAAAAATGCACGCACACCTTTTAAATAAATAAATCAATCTCAGAGCCAACCATTCTTACAGTTTGGTTTAAATTTTCCCAAAGTCTTCCATGAAGAAAAAAAAGAAAAATCAGAAAAAAAAGGTTCTCTGTGACAAATGACCACAGTTTTGTTTCCTCCAGATGCATTTATCAACATTAACAAGAATCTTTCTGTTGACCTTCAGTCCCTCATTAGTCTTCAAGCAGAGGTGGAGATAAATTCCAGACTAAAGACTAGATATTAAGTTTTCTAGGTTTTTCTCTGTATGTTTTTGCTTTGCAGCTTCAATTTTTAATTGCCCCACAATCAAAAGTTGTTCCCAAAGCACAAAAAGAAAAAAAAAAGACCCCCAAAAATAATCCCATCCTGAGTAATAAAGTCACCTTGTACAGATTTTATATAAAGTTTGTCCATGACAGATTAGTCTTCACAATCAAGAAAGCAGGTATCTCTCAGGATGGCATGTCCAGGAATAAAATGGAGGTTTAAAAGCAAAAAAAAAAAAAAAGGACAATTCCAATACAAGGGAAGATGGAGGAAGCTCCCATGTGTACTGTTTCATGCTGGATTCAGAATCTGTCCAAGAGCTCTTCTAAGAGGGACAGATGATATTCTAACTATTCTGTAATTTAACAAGATGTATTTGCAGACTGTACAAAGCATGTTGTAAGTGTATGCTGCTGTAATTTCAGATGATCAACGCACTGCTAATCTTCTAGTTTAGTTCCAGAACTGAATTAATCGCATCATTTCTCAAATACCAATTCTAATTCCAACAGCAATTTGGTTGTCATCAAAGATGATGTTGGCAGTTTTTATGCTAGCCCACTTCTGCTAGTCTTGTCTGTGACACGCTCTCTCACAGCAGCCAGTGTTTTGGTATCACAGGGGACAAGACCAACAATCAGCAATCGCAAGCAACTGTAAGGCCACAAGCACCATGGACAGAATGGAGAAAGGTCCATTTTGAGAATGTGAGAAACCGGTTCTCACCAGTATGATTAAAATGTCCAAGCAGCTTGCTGTAAGCTGAAAGAGAAAAAAAAAGAGAGGAAAAAAAAAAGTACACTAAAAACTAAGCCCTTGAGAATGCGTTAAATGATCTTGACAGTAGCAAGTGAATTTCAGAAGATGGATAAGAATGGTTTCCCCCTTCTGCCCCAGCGGCCAGAGAAGCCTGATGTTTGAAATACATATTCTAAAATTTTGTTACAAAAATGATGTCCTAGATGACTGAAAAAGGTATTCTGAAGGTTTTCATTCACATTGGAAGCAAGTGCCAGGGAAAAACTTCAAATGTCTTTGGTTAAGTAGTAAACATTTCTAAGAGATATTTAAAGGTATTCAATGTAACCACACTTGGGACTGACATAAAGAAGTGCAAGAGTCACCATGTTTTATCCAGGTATTCTTCTCTCAGACGAATAAGACTTTTTTCCCTGAAAATCAACCCAGTCCTTTTACAGAATCTGTATTAGACTTGCATCTCCCCTCAGGGGTGGCAAAGGGAAAGGGAAAAAAAAGGAACATTACTGCCAAAAATGGAAGGAAGGAAGGAAAAGGAAAGACTGGATAAGGAAATAAACCTACCTTCATCTCTTCCTTACAGAAGCAAGCATTTCAAGAAGTTAAGATGTTAAACTCTTCTCTGAAAAACTAGAAGCCTATGCAGACAGATACTTTTGTGGTATGTACTAAGCTACTGACCCTATGTTGCAAAAGGTCAAGAACTGAGATAAGTTTCAGGGAGAAATGAAGATGTTTTCAACCTTAACAAAATCAAAGACATGCAGAAGCCAGTGGAGTCTCATGAAAATCAAGTGCCACAGGCTTTTAGAGGAAGAATTACTTGAAAACAAAAAAAAACCAAACCCTGAATAATTGGAAGAGGAATGTTTCCAAGTCGAGGCATGTGAATGTGGGAGGAGCCCTTCCTCCCTGCAAAGTAAGGAATTCTCACTAGATAAGAACGGTCTTCTGTGTATTGTCAATGAAGAACAAGTCTGCTGAGTGTTTGATAGTCTACCCTAAACAGGATTACACCCCTCTCCTGCAGAGAGGGCAGGCAGAACAGAAAAGTGAATGATCTTCTCTGCATGGTCGTGTCCCAGAGAACCATCTTCTCTGCATGCGATTGCACATCTCCAAAGGCAGAACCAGGATCAACACTCAAGCCCACCCTGATTGCATCCGCATCCAGTTTTTCCATCCTTTTAAAGCAACAGTCTGAAATTCAAGCCGAGTTTTGTTTTTTGTTTTGTTATTTCTTTTTCCTCCTCCTTGTGACAAAACAAAAAAAACAAAAAAGGGGAAGGGGTAGGGAAAGAATGTAAAAGCCTGACACTAAAAATCTTATCCCCAGCAGTCTCACTAGTCCGAGCCATGCCACAGCCTCCTCCACACCCGCAGGATTTTGCATGCAGTTGTGTGAGGTGCATAAAGAGCCTGCCTAATGAATAAGATGAAGAGAGGAGTGAGGGAGAAAAGGAAGGGAAAGGGAAGGAACAACCTTTCTTTTCTCTGCTCTTCCTGGGGATCTGAAAGTTCCTCCTAACAGGCAGGTCTTCTGGGGGCTTAGGGAGAGGGGGAGGCCCCCCCAACACACCGCTGGGCAGCTGCTGCTGCTGTTGTTCATTTGCCGTTGAGATGCTGCTCCTGCACTGGCTGCTGCTAGTGATGCTGAGGTCTGGGGGGACCTTGTCCTCTGCAGCAACAGCAGCCACCAGCAGCGCCTGCCCAGCGCTACTGCTCTCTGAGCGTCCGCCATTTTGTGTGGTGTCCTCAGCGGCTCCTGCTCTATTACTCTCCACCCCGAGGAGGCCCGCGCTGGTCTTCTCCGTCCGTTGATGCCGCTCCGGCTCCATCTCGCCACCACTGGGGATCACGGCATCCGCCATTCACTCCTATCGCCAAGAAGAGAGCAGGACAGCCCGCGCCTTCTCCTCCTCCCCCACTAAACTACCCCTTCCCCAGCGCCGTGCACCGCTGCCGTTATTGCTCCCCCTCCGTCCGCTCGCTTTATGGCAGCCCCGCCGCCCCTCCCGACTCTCTAACATGGCGGCAGCGCAAACGGAGAGGGGCGGGGCTAGAGCCTCCCGCCTAGCCAATCCGTTCTCGGCACACTTTATAAATAGAGGGGTAGGCCCGCGCGCGGAGGACCGCCGCAACCGCCTCCGCGGCGCGTTGGGAGGGGAGCGGCGGCCGCTCTGGCTGCGAAGCCATGTTTAAAATGGTGCCAGCCCCCAGGGGCCAGGCGAGGCCCCAGGCCGTCGCCAGCGCCCGGGAAAGGGTCCGTCCGCTCGCGGTGTGCCAGGATGGGGCGGAAGTGGCAGCTCGCTCTTTTGCGGCTTCCATCCTACCAGCGGTATGGGCGAGGAGAAGCGGCAGCTCCTTCCTCCGGCTCTGGAACGTGACCCGAAGCGAGGTCCCGGCGTGACCAAGCAGAGCGCTGGGCGGGGCAGGTCACGGTGTCCGTCGCCGGGCCCACGCCCCTGTTCCGCCGGCACGACACGGGAGTGGGTTGGGTAGGCGCCTGTGCCCCTAGAGAAAAGCGGGCAGAGCATTTTGCTTCAGATAGCGCCACACGCTGCGATCTCCAGCTGGCAGCCGGCACATCACTGTTGGGAGGCAGGCAGAGGCCCACGGGCACTGAGCTTGGCTGACTTACACGCGTCCGGGGAGCGTTGCGGTCCGGCAGGGAGATGGACTGGGCGCTACCGGTCCACATGCGCAGGGCACGCTCTCCCTGCTCTCTCCACACCGCTTTCCACGGCGTCTCGGCAAACTCCCAGCAACAGAAAGTAGCAGTGCCCTAAGAGTGCCAACTCTTATTTCTTCACCTCAACGTTGGTTTTTTTTGTGTTTTTAATTTTTTTTATTCCCCCCCCCAACATTGAAAAAAATTACAACATTTCCCTTTGGAAGAACGAAAAAAAAAAAAAATTAGCCAAGAAGGACTGGCAAAAATATTAATATACTTTAATAGAATTCTTGAGTAGTCTCATCAGCATCAAATAACCTTCCCTTTGGTTCCCACCCCTCTTCCCATCTGCCCCTGTTTATTTGGGGAAAACTATTTCTGTCTTTGAACTAAACATGTCTTCAAGTGTAAGGAGTCATTCCAATTAAAACAGGCATGACAGCTTTGCACAAAGACTGTATAAGAGCTATAGTTCTTACTGATTCAGTTAAAAACATTAACAATGTGGTTCGTTACATGTTTATGGGATAGAATCTTCCATTGCAAAGGAAATGTGTGTTATTACAAGGTCTTAATGTATTTAATTGTGTAACTTCATTAAATTTAATCCTCTTGTATGTTTAAACAAGTGCCTGTAGGATCATGACGAAAGACAAAGTCCATGGTTACTTAAGTGACAACAGCTATTTGTGTTCCATGGTTTGTAAAACTACAAATTGCAAGCAAGCTTCAAGAAGAAAAAACTACATGCACAACTAACAAACTATTTCACCTTTTTCAAAACTAAAACTATAATGTCTCATCAGTAGGATAAAGAATTACAGAGCAACTGAAGACAACACAATCATTCATATACAAGGAGACATTGTTTAAATGCAGTGTAAACAACTACTATAAATGGTTTTGGTGCTGTTGAAGCCAAGACAGAAACTGTTTTTCCATCAGATTTTCTAAGGAAACTAATGAAGTAGTGTATTGGGAGACTTATGTGCAACATGTTTTGTCTTTCAGCACCAGAGCTGAATAATAATGTAAAGCTGTTAGAAGTTTTGTTTACCTACAAAGAAAATAATGCTGTATTTATGGGCCTTGGTGTCATATACACAACATGGAAAGGTGCTAAAAAATTACTTCTCTGTCACAAAATCATCAGTCTCTCCTGTATCCTGTAATTAAATGAACAGGGAGAGTGCATTAATCCTTGTGATCATGGGTGTAAATCAGCTTTTAAGGAAAAACAAGGCTTCAAATATAATGCAAATAACTGGTATTTCAAACAAATAAATAACATTTCATCACATCTACACCATTGTTAGATACTCACAGATAGACTTTGTTGGACTCCTCTGCAGTACTTTAAGGTGTTGCTGCCTTGTACTGTCCATGCTACACCTGGACTGGAGGCCAGTATCCAATAAGAAAATTAACTTTTATCAACTTCTGCCAGCCTGGCTGCAAGGCTTGTAACTTCTGGTAAAAGAAGGGTCTGAATACGTGAAAGCCAAAGCAAAGACCTTTCTTTGGTAGCTCCAAGGAATGCACTAAATTAAAAAGTGCCTGCTGCAAATAACTCATTCTTGCAGTGCCTAGGAAATAAATAACGGATGTTTAGTTTCACAAATAACTAGCCAGAATTTGTTTTCTTTGCTAAAAGTATATGAGTCCTGTAAGATACTGAACAAATGTATGTATTAGCTACTGGATGGCAGCTGCACCCACCCTGATGAAGAAAGACCACAAGATTTGCTAACTCTAGTGAAAATATGAAAACATCTGCTGACTCCGCCTGTTCTGGTGAAAGTCTGCTAACTCAGGATAACCACAACATCTGCTGATTTTGGTCACACCAGGGTTATGCAACTGGCTATTGTTTGATGCGCATCATGGTTGGAAGATAAGACCCTCAGCCAGTGAAGATCAAAATGACCATACTTTTGACCACAGATCAAACAGGGTATAAATGGGGTCCTGCCAGAAGACATACTGAGTTGGTCCTCTTTGGGACAGCAGGTCTGCAGTCAGGGACTCTCCCCTTGAGCTGGGATGCTGCCTGAAGTAACTGCTTGAGGTTGAGAGCCCTCATCTTGATTGGCAAGTGAAACATGTTTTGGGTTAGTTCCTTTCTAGAATTTAAGCTCAAGTGAGCAGTGTAATACTGAATTCTGCTTGGCATCTGGAACCTGTAGTTTAGTCATGCTGTTGGGAGTCCTAATGAGTTTTTTGAGTAGCATCTGTAATCTGTAGTTTACTAATGTTGAGTTGTTACATGATTTTTGATTAGAATAAATTCTTTTAAACTTACAACCTTCCTAATTTAATTTTGTGAGCCTCTGCAACAGTTACACCAATTATCTTAAATCCCGGTAAGTGAAGCTATTTGTATTATCTCAAAAGCAGCTACCAACCTTAAATGCAAAGTCCTTCCTATGCAAGGAACAACTATTTTAAATATTTTAATCTAGCTCTTTTATTTTATTAATCTCTTTTTAGATCACCCATCAGTCAGAAAATCTAAGTAACCTACCAACTCACAAATGGTCTGGTGCTAACAGTAGCCTCCAGGGTGTTAAAAGAAGATAAGCTAATAATTACTAGTTTCCTCTTAGAAGTCTTTGGTGATCCAGCCAAGTTTTAATAGGGTAATTAGTATCTATAGCTATAATTTACATAAATTGTAGAAACATGACATCAAACGTTTATCTAATTGCAGAAACATAGTGTTAAATTATCCAGAGGTAATAAGCCCCACAAATACAGTGTTCAACTTGTGGATAAATTACGATTGTCTCTCTGAGAATTTGTTGTTCTGCCTCTATGAGGATACAGTGTTGGTGAAGAGAGTATTATAGATGAGCTGATATATTATCAGAATATTTTTGTTGTGCTTTACCTTGTTCAAATAGAATTTTCATATAGAAGATAAAAAAATAAATACTGATGTAGTGTTAAAGTCTCCAAACATGTTAACTTGTTTTATGAAGTTTGCATTGCCAAAGCTGTTAAAATCACATCCAAGCTGCGTACATCTTTAATGTACAACTAGTTCAGTTCATCTGTGTTTGGATGCAATTATATCTGCTTGCCTGTATTCACAAATAAGCAATACTACTACAGAGCTAAGTTGCTATCCTCACTCATTTTACACATACTCTTCTTTGCTGTAACTTCTAGGAACATACCTCTTGATTCTTCTGTGCTGCATGAATCTAAACCATTTCATGAAAGACCGCAAACATGGTGTTCTTTTGTCTAGGAGAGAATAAATAATAGTTATCAAATATGGAAAATGCTGTTGCGGAGGAGGAAATATTCTCTATGTCCTTGGTGACTGGAATGAGATTTAAATTCTATCAAAGGAGATTTAGGTTAAATGTTAGGAAAAACTGTCTAGCAATAAAGTACAGAAGGAAATTTTTTTGGGTACACCGTGCAATTTCTTTCATTTGTGGTTTAAAGTCACTTAAGACAAATTTATTCCAGGAATGCATTCACATTTGTTTAATGTAGGTCCTTCCAACCATATTGTCTATTCTAATTTAAAAAGAATTACTGAAAAATGTATCTATGCTTTCATCAGGGTGAAAGAATTTTCAGAAGAAAATGAAGCAATGAAGTTAATGTGTCTAGATGTAGTAAGTATGCATGACCTCTTTTTTCTTATAAAAACACTTTTAGCATGTGTGTACATATTTATACACACCCCATTTACGTCCTTGCTTATTTGAATTATCTTAACTCTATCTATGCACTGTTCACATCAGATGAAGACCAATCCACAGACAGTGAGTAACCATATGACAGTAAGATTTCAAATACTTCTGGACAATCACTGAGCTTAAATTGTGTATCTTCACTGTATTCCAGCAATTCTGGAATTAAGCCATTTTGTATGGATGAACTGCAGAGCCAGTAAATTCAACAAGAACCGAAGAAACAACTACAAAAAAAGGCAACAGAGTGGGAGACTACTGTCTAATGAAAAAAAATTTGCTTACTACTGATACTTTCACAACAAATAGTGGAAAATATGCTAAAAGCATATGTTTACAATGTATTTAGATGTGTTCAATAATGAAGAATATAAACATGATAAGCTTCTATTATAACAAACCCAAACAACATATGAAGTCTTGCTTATTTACCAAGCAACATACAAAGTTTTCCTCCTTTACCACTTGCTTTGAAGATACTTCTTTGCAGTGCTACAAAATTATTTCATGTATTAATATAAGCCTATGAGATCATCACAAAAATTATTAAGCACTAGATAAATGATGTAACCATTCTGAATCACTGTACCACTATGAATCTGAAATCCTAATAGATATAAAATAGGTAGCAAGAATCTCAGTTCACAAAACATAGGTTCAGTGAAAAATCAATAGAACGAGATGAGTTGAATACTCTGAAGTAAAAGAAGGTTATAAAATGTCTTTCTAATTTCTGGTTTCTGGTATTTGCCAAGCATTCAACCATAACTCCCTGGCTTGCACCGAGTGGTTTCCCACCCAAGTACAAAGTAACTACAGAAATGAGATTACACAGATTTAGATCAGATTAATAGCTACAAAATAACTGACATTTATATGAGAGGGTTGCATAAGGCTCCATGCTCAAGGGTATTTGCTCTAGATATTATCTCAGTATTCTTTTATGAAAGCAAATTAAGAAATGCAAAATATTAGTCAGTCTGAGCATATTGTTATAGTTTAATTTAAATAACTAGAAATTACTATTTTACTTTCTGGAAATTACTCTAGTGATGCAAAGCACATCTCATTTCTTCAAATGTTTTAACATTTTTTGTCACAATTTTAGGTGCAAGGACATCAGACATAAGAACTAGATTACATTAAACTTTCTTCATAGACCATGCAAAAAGAGGTATCATCATTCAGAGACAAAACCCAATTTACACATTTGTAAAGAGCTTTAGTATCATTTACCAGCCAAGGAGAAAATATGCCTATGATAGTAAAAGGTGAGACAAACTGTGGAAGTAGTCTTGTCTCTGTAAAGCCAGGCATTAGTAGCAAAAATTCATCTAGTACTTTTCCTAACAAAGTTGTGATCATCATGGGGAAATCTGAAAATATTTACTTGTACTTTAAAAAATACTTTCATTTAGAAACAATGATTAGAAATTAAACTTGCCGAT
>JANIJG010018968.1:0-75491 GCA_024611175.1 Megaceryle torquata
GAAGGGGAAGGGGAAGGGGAAGGGGAAGGGAAGGATGCCAGCTAAAGAAGTTTCCTTTAGCCACCTCTTCCCTAACAGGGATCAAATTCATGTTCCTGAAGTGGAGAAGGGGCTAATTGCAATCAAATCACACTGCCTTCCCTCTCACCACAGCACAGAGCTCCATGCAGGAAACACTGTTGTTTATTCTCTGAGCCCTTCAGCAGGTGCAGCTCAGATTTGTTCTGTTTTCCATTAACTGTATGTTCGATTGCACGGTGTGTAGGATCCGCATATGGAGCAATGTAAAGGTGCAAGCTGGAAACTATCCACTTACTGAGCACTCCGGGACAAAATCTCTTGCAGTCAAACAGATCGTACAGTAAAAGTAAAGTGTTCTCAGCTCACCCCTATTAAATAGTGATCTCTGTCTTATTCCTACTTGAAAAACAACAATACCACAGGAAACTAGCATAGCAAAAATGTAAACTTTAATATGAAAGACTCAAGAATAACAAACCAAACTGAAAGGTGAGGAAATTAAAAACAAAACAAAGCAAGCTTATAATTTTAAGACTCCTCTTACCTTTATTTTGCAAGATGAAGGCTGAAATGATGCGGTCCCATTCCTCGTTCTTTGTATCTAACAATACTAAGACGAGGTCAAACCTGCTCAACAGGGGACTGCCAAGAGCTATGTTGACAGAGACTGACTCGTTAGGGTCGTAATGGCCTTTTGGGTTTGTTGCTGCCAGGATAGTTGTTCTTGTATTAAGCTTGCACACCAAGCTAGAGAAAAGTATGGTGAACATCATGGTTGAGTTAAATTGGGTAGGGGAAATTACTCCAAAGTGTTAAAAATGATCACATTTTTGCATTATAAAGAGCACATCTTACCTTGAAAGACCATAAGAGAATTACTGACACAATTACTGTATTGATATTCACTACATATACAGCATTTCTCAGCCAGAGAAGAGCAACTGCACAGAAAGACAGGGATCAGGATACCAGAAATAACTAAGCCCTGTTGCCACGCGTGAGCTCTATGTACAGCGGGGGCCTTCAGTGGTGAACAACACCACAACTTTTCAGGAATAAGTGCTACTTTGATGATTTACATGGTAGAGAAACACTGTTTTTTTGGGTTTTTTTTATTATTGAATGTAACATTTTAGATCAATTCACATTTTAAGAAAGCAAAAGAAAATGGAATGTAAACATATTACAAATAAGAAACCAACAAAGCCACAACGGCATCCATCTCCATTGCTTTTCCAGGGAAACAGACATTTCCCTCTCTTAACCACGCTATCCTGGCATGTGTTTTTAGATGTGGGGAGAGATTTTTTTCATTCTAGTAGTCCAAATGTAGGGTTTATTGGTTAAGGCAGCAGCAAAAGTATTCTAACTTTGGTTTGTCACTGAGCTATTCCTAGTCAGCTCCTGAGTAACTGCTGCCTCATGTCCCGAGTTCTGCAACTGAGAGGAAGGACCACGGATCTTCTATTAGCCTATACCCAACGGGAAAAAACCCTTATCTCCCACGAACCAGTATGAGAACTAACAAATTAATATAAGAATTAACTAAATCAACAAAGTGCTTAAACTATCTGTGCTAAGCTAGTACTCAAAAATATCCTCATGGTATGCAGTCCCTCAAAGGGAGCAACTAAGGTCAAATGTGCATGTTAGCAAACGGTGTTGTGGGGTATACAAAACCCAACCAACTGCAAAAAGGAACCTGGCTAAAATGTGCCACTACCTTACTAAGTAGACAGGACCACAGGGATTCCAAGTGTTTTTGCCCAGCTGTGCCACTGGCACAGCCAGCGATCTCAAAGGAGAGAGCACCGTTACTTGTCCTCCTCTGCCAATGCGGGTCGAGAGAGATCCAGTGGAGATACTCGAATAAGGGAAGGACAGGATCAGTTAGAGGAGCCAAGAAGATGTGACTGGAGCAAGTGCTGAGTTGGAGGCAGCAGGAGGAATGGGGAAGGAAGGGTGGTGGTGCCTTTTGAGCAGCAGAGCTTTCAGCAATACCAGCCAGGAAGTTATTTGGGCCTGGACAGGAGCTGCATATGACTGACAGAATGAGATATGAGCTCAAAGTGGTGGGGGGTGGAAACAGCACGCTGAATACACGCTACTTTGAAAACCAAAGCGAGCAAGTTCAGGTGAGCAGGAGTTTATATTTATGTCATGCCCAACATACAACATTCAGCAGCCTGTAAATGTCTTGGGTCTCATTTTGCTACCATGCAGCATTACTGGACTTTTGGAGAAATTAAGTTCTGCTTCTGAGTTCCAGTGAGAGAATCCGCAGTTTCTCTTTTCACATAGGATTATTATGACCACTGACAGCAAATGATAAGAAAAAGGAACACCCAGTGTTCCCAGCAAAGTGCCCTGGCCTACGGTGGTAGATTGAAAAACCCATAGTGAAGGGGGTATCAAATTATTCTGATCGCTTGCAACCTCTGGGCCACTGCACTGCCCTTTAAAAAGTTGACTCATCCAGTTTAAGAGTAGCGCTGAGAATCACAGAATGTCAAGGGCTGGAAGGGACCTCGAAAGATCACCCTGTCCAACCTCCCTGCCAGAGCAGGATCACCTAGACCAGATCACAAAGGGACATGTCCAGGAGGAACTAGGAAGAGAACTATGAACTAGGAAGAGAACCACGAAGAGAACTATGAACTAGGAAGAGAACCAGGAAGAGAACTATGAAGTACAACAAAGAAAACAGATACATTTAATCAGTATGAGAAATGTTCCTCCAATTTATAGGAACATCTTACATTGTGTTATCACACACCCTACCATGCCGCTTACCCTGCCTTTGCAACACTGATGGTTTGTTGCTCCATAGCTTCATGGATACTGGTTCTGTCACGTTCTTTGATACTGTTGAACTCGTCAATGCAACAAAGGCCTCCATCTGCAAGCACCAGTGCTCCGGCTTCCAAGTTCCACACCCCAAAGTCCTTCACAGCAGTCACTGTCAAACCTGAAAAACCAATTACTTCAGTTGGTCCTTACAACGCAGGGAGTGCACCCTTGTAAAGGGAAGAGACCCAGCGCAGGCTTGTGCTACAGACAGAAGGCGGAGCAGCAGGTTAGCTCCACCACATACCTCTCTACCATGTAACTCACTGTACACCCGCCGGTAAAAAATCCCACTAGTGTTTGGCGGCTTAGCCTGCATCTGAGGAGCAGATTCTATTAAGACTCCCACGCTTGACAGTAATTTGTGTTGGGACTTTGTTAATTGAACGGGTGAAATTAGGCTGAGGAGACCAAATCTGACAGATCAAGTTGAAAATTAGAGCAGATGCAAAGACCCCAAAATTATGGAATGGACCCATTCAGCTCCTCCTCCCCACCAGCTACTAAAACGGACAAAATAAATGAATGGGAATAAAACGGGGGGAAAGAACACAAAAAAGCAAGCTTCCTGGGAAGGCTACATGACACAACACCGGGAGCACGGAGGGTTAGAAACTGCTCAACTAAGAAAACAGCCACTCATTACCAAGTACGTGCAGCTCCTTTTATTCCCTATTTCCCAGATTCTTCTCTATCTTTAGCCTTCCTTCTTTGCTCTGCTGTTCAGCTTAAAATATCTTAGTGGTTGACAAGCTGCAACCAGCTTAAAATCTCCTGGAATGCTATGGTAAAACTTGCCCAAGACCCCCCCTCCCAGCATCCCTTGGTTCAGGTGGAAGAGGCCTTCTCATTGCTGCGCAGCCCACCGCAGTACCCATCTGTTCCCAAACAGCCAGCAAGATGTATATGGAAATACATGGGAATGTATGTTTCTTGGTAACACAACATGCACTTTAGCTTGTCGTGAGGAATCTCCTCCACTGTGTCCAAGCTTTCCTGGGTTTCTGGACAGAACAACTTGGGCAGTCAATCATATAGCAGGATGATAGAAAAATAACCTCTAGTCTTGTGTCAGACGTATGGAGAATGCCATTAAAAAATGGAGCGAGCAACCCATCAGGCAAGTATCAGAGGACGACGTCCTTTGTAAATACCAACCAGAAGCGTCATCTAGTTTCCAAACTTTGCACGAGGCTGGAGATTTGCTGAAGGCCATGGGCCTCCACACCTCAGCACCGCAGTCTCACCCACTGCAGACCTGGCAGCACCCCACTCCCCCCAGCGGGGCCTGGCCTTTCTGTGCAGGTGGGAAGATGGCTCCCACATACCTTCTGGCTGCACAGAATTTCACTGCATTCTAGGACAACCTTCCAACTACTAGAGCCTGACAGTGTATTTACTTCCACACAGCATCTCCTCTTGTCATAAGGGTACACAACTCACACCTCTCCAGCCGTGAGCACGTAAGCTAGTGCTACCGTGCTCTGTCCCTCCTCCCTATCCCTTATGTGTGGCAGCCACAAGATGGCCTCCTCTGTGCTCCTCCTGCTACTGCACAAGATGGCCTCCTCTACAGGCCTCTTGCAGCTGCACAAGATGGCCTCCTCTCTGGGCTTCCTGCTGCTGCACAGGGATACACGTTGTTTCGCAGCCTGCTGCCTTACCAAGGCCTTCTTTACCAACGCAGGGATGGGACAGCTTCTTGACAGCACGGCTGAATAAAAGACGTGCTCCAATCCCTCTACCTGCTCCTCTGTGGGTGGCCTCCCCAGCAGCAAGGTGGATGCCCAGCCTGTCCGCACACAGGGCTCCCAGCGCCCCACCAGAGAACCACCCCTCTACTCAGGGCCACCCCAGCCAGTGAGGGAGGTGGCAGCTGGGCTCCCCACTAGGCCACCCCTGCCCTGCTGCTCTCGGCCAGCAGCTCTGCGCCATAGGACTGGCCGGGACAGTACTGCTCCACTGCGGAGCTGGGCTCTTGGCACCCAAACACCCCAGTGCAGCCCCCGCTGCCCCGAGCCGGGGTGACCCCGCGGCCCCATCGGCAGCCGGCGCCAGCGAAGCCAGCTCGCTGCATCACCCCGACCACATCTGGCCACAGAAAACGGGGAAAGAAAAAAGAAAGAGATGCCTACAGAGCGACCCCACGGCTCACAGCGGAGCCCCACCGGCGAGGAGGGGCGAAGCCGGCCGGGGCGGGTGCCTCGACCGGGCTCCCGCCCGCCCCGGCTCCGCCCGGCTGGGCTCGGCCCCGCCCCGCTGCCGTTGGCGGCCCGTTTCCTCCGCGCCGCGCCTCGCCGGGCGGGGGCGCTGCGGGCAGGCGCGCGGCCCGAGCGGGAGCGGCGGAGCCCATCTTGGTGCCGCTCGGCGGCCGTGCTCCGGGAGGAGGGCCCTAGGCCGGCGTGCGGCCAATCCGGGCGGGCGCTGGCGGCGAGCAGGGCAGAATGGGCTGTAGTTTAGTGAAATAGGAAAGCTGCGAACAGTGTGGAGTGTTCCTGGTGTAAATAAAAGGAGGAAAAAAAAAGTTTCTGCAAGTCGCAGCTCTGCAGCCTCGCTCGGGCACTGGCACGGGGGTTGGTGCGTCGCAAAAACCCAACACACTGGACTTTATCGTGCTGCGTTAACGCGCCCTTCCTATTGTTTGTGTTTTTTTCAAAATATGGCAAAGGTTCAGGTGAACAATGTAGTGGTGTTGGATAATCCGTCTCCTTTCTACAATCCTTTCCAATTCGAAATCACATTTGAGTGCATAGAGGACCTGTCGGAAGGTGAGTAGATTTGTTGCCGATACGGGTTTTGTAACCCCGGGCTCTTAGTTCCAGGGGGTTTAAGGCTTAAACTTTGCACAGGCCTGCGCCTCCAATTTAACAGTTTCTCCTTCACCGCATCGCCGTGCCGAGGCGAAGGGATGCGCTCGCCGCCGACCGAGCCGCCGGCGGAAAACCGCTCTCGCCGAGCCCGGCGGGGAAAGTTGGCGGCGTTCGCCTGCCTGCCCTGGCCGCCGAGCCGGGGCCGCCTCTCCCCGCCGCGCCGCGCCATCGGCGAGGCCAGCTTCAAGTTGCGAGGAACTTGTTTGAGTGGTGGTAGCCATGTTGCCAGCTTTGTGTGTGCGTGGGGGGGAGCGCGACAGGGAGAGGGTTAACCGGGCTCGGCTGCCGCGCATCCCCGCGCCCGCGGGGAGACGGGCCGTTGCGCGGCCGGTCCCCCCTACGCCCCGGCGTTGCTCGGGGCGCGGAAAACGCTCCGCAGCAAGCGTTTCGTTGGCCTCGTGCTCAATTTTAATACTTAAAAAAAAAAAAAAAAAAAATTAAGAAAAAAAAAGACCGCGAGGGGAGGCAGGGCCGGGCGGGCTCGCCCCCGGGAACCGGCAGTTGGCTGCCGCGGCGCGGTGGGTGCTCGGGGTCGGCGGCACGGCGGCTGCGGGAGCCCTGCTGGTGGGGGAGGGGGCCGGCGGCCAGCCACTATTTTTGGAAGTCACTCGAAAGTTACCGGCAACCGCCAGAGGTGGGGGTGGGGGGAGGCTCCAGCGGCGCCGCCCTGAAGCCGCCCCGCGGGGACCCCCGCCCGCTTGATTTCGGGACGCCGGCCGTGCTCCCCGCTGAGGGGCGCGACACGCCGCCGGCGGACTCCCGCCTTCCCCTCAGCCGGGCGGGCCGCGAACCGCCTTCGCCTCGGCGGCGCTCCGCAGCGCCGCCCGCCGGGCTGCCGGCAGGCCGCGCCGCGGCTCGCTGCGGGAGTCGCCCCGAGAGGCCGCGCGTCGCCCGTCGGGCGGGAGTTTTGAACGCCGCGGCTTTGGGCGAGGAAAGCGGCGGCAGCGGGCTGGCAGGGCGAGCGGGGCTGCTCCTGCCCGTCGGCGGTGCGAGCGAGCGGCTGCCGCTCCGGGAGGTAGAGGCCGCTCGGCTGGGGCTGCCTGTGAGCGGAAGAGGACAGCCGCCTGGCACCCGGCAGGGGCCTTGCCCCGGCGGGGACCAGCGTCACCTGCTCGCCAGGCAGCCCCAGCGGCCTGAGGGGCGAGGGAAGGCGAAGGGAGAAACGGCGGCGGCGGGTGATAACGCCTGGCAGTTGCGGTTGAACTTGCCTCGCCCTGCCTGCCTCTGTGGCGGTAGTTTGTGTGCCGGCGGCCTGGTGACAGCGCGCTCGGCTCGGCCTGCTCCGCTCCACCGCCACGGGAAGGACCGTCCCGCTGGCGGGAACTTCGGAGGAAGTCTCGGCTGAACCTGGCCTTTCCTCTAGGCCTCCGCCGCCTGGCCCGTGCCCTCTTACAAATAACCGGCGCGTTAGCTGGTGCTGCCCGTAGCAGGGTGTGCTCCATGCCCGCCCCCAGGACTTTCAGTCTCTAGTCAGTTTGGCCTCGTCTGAGGTAGGGCATCAGAGCCCTCGATGGTAACTGCTGTGGCAGGCAGCAGAGTCCGCCCTAGGAGCTCGGCACAAGGTGCTGTGACTCCTCCAGTTGTGCACAGCTGTACGTGATGTGCTGCTCACTCAGGATTTATGTTAATCCTGGACAGCCGGGATGATAAGAAATATAGATGGTCTCGTGCAAAATTCTCAGTTCCCTTCCCCCACCTAAATGCGAGTTAAGACTACAGGATAAATTTAGGATGAGCATTACGATCGTTCCCATTTAAAACTAAGATTAAACACAGCCTTACTATGCTCGATGACAAAGGCGCTGTCGTTGCCTTAGCTAATGTCTGTTTACTGTGCTGTTTCCTCTTCAGCCAGTCCCGCACCACTGATGTTAAAGCTAAATGCGTGAACTTCACCCCTCTTTTTCTTTTTAGAAAAGCTGTTACTCTGTAGCAGGATACCCAAGCACCATTTGGATCAACCTAGTAAATATATTGTTTAAAACTCACTTCTTAAAAGTCCATTTTTCTTAGTATGAAATAATACTGGTTTACAGTAAACTTTCCACTGGTTTCCTATAGTGGTACGGGATGGTGTGATAAATGGTTTAGCCTCGAAGTCCTCGCTTCTTGTAAGTAGAAACTTAAGATTCTGCCAAATGAGATCTTTGTGTTGGATGAGTAGCCCACAGTACTGGCAGCAGCTAGTACTAGATGCTAAAAAGGTAAATAAAACCTCTGATACGGCACCTGGCCGAGTAGTGGTGTGCTGTACAGAGGAGTGAAAGCCCTTCCCAAGCCCTGTTTATTATGTTACTTAACCCCCCGAAACCTATCGATGCTAAAGATGATAAGCAAGAGCCCGCTGATGAGGAAAGAGTTGCAGTCCTAAAGCAGTCGGGTTCTGTTACAGTGCTGTGGGTTTTTTTCTATGCTTAAGTTCCATTCCTGCATCAAGACACCATAATGTAGAGCTTTGGATTTTGCAGGGCATAGTAGTAAACGGAATAGGGTACAGGCTTCTGCTTTTGCATAGAGAATCGGGGAGTTGTTCACAAGGGGGGGAAATACACCATGTATGGTTTTAAGGTATGAAGCAGCAGTTTAATTTAAAAACAAACAAAAAAGAAGTTAGTCATAGTTTTCCATAGTGATCTTTTTTCCCCTCTTATTTAAGAAAACCCTAGATCTGTCTTTTAAGATTAGCTCCATATGTGTATTTATGCATGTAGTTCTGATTCTAAAAGTGAAAGTGGAAAGCAGGCCTGGGAAGAGCTAATGTGTGCTCATTTGCAGTTTCCCCTTTCAAACACCTGTGGTGGAGAGGGTGGCTTAGAAAAACAAACTGTCAGAAATGTTTGATTTTGGATGCATTATTTTAAGAAGCAAAATGCTGAACTTGGGGTGTGTTGCTGTGGGGTTTTGTTTGGTTTTGTTCTTTTGTTGTGTGGTTGTTTTGGTTTTTTTTTCTTCCCTGTAATTCCATTTCAGGATGTGGCTAAAATCCAAGCCACATCAAATCCGGGTCTTTGATGAGAATATAACCTAATAATGCTACGGCTTCTACGTGTTACTCAGGTTGTGCAAGTTACACGTGAAGCAGTGGAGCACAGCTAGCGTGCCCGGTGCTTACACGCTGGCTTTCCTTATCCAATTAACTACCGTGTATAATCTAATCTGTGCTGGGCACGTGTGGCAGGCGGGAATCTTTCTGGGAGGCGAGTCAGTGTTGGAGGCGTGCACTGCCTTCCAGGTGTATGTGGTGCCACCCCTGTGCTCAGCTGCTCCAGCAGACTTGGAGAACATGCTGAACACAGCTCCCACCAAGTAAATGGGCCCTGTCCTCTGTAGGAAATTTGGAAACTAACCTCACTACGAAGACAGGGGTTCCTGCGATGCTGACTGCCTAGAGAGGGATGGTGGGATGGGCTGCTTCGTGGGGGCTGGGGCAGGCATCGATAAATTTCCCCACTGGAGACCTTGTTACTTTAGTCCCATTGCTAAAGAAGCAATTTTAGGGTACACAAAACTAGATAGGCAAGAGTGGTAAACCCTTAACTGTAATAATAATTACCCATTTGTGTTTTGTTGTAGATTTGGAATGGAAAATAATTTATGTGGGTTCAGCTGAAAGTGAAGAGTATGACCAGGTGTTAGACTCTGTTTTAGTAGGACCTGTTCCTGCGGGCAGACACATGTTTGTATTTCAGGTGAGTTTGATTTCACTGTTTCTAAAAGGGTTGTGTTAATTTGATCAGATGACTGCATCAGAGTAAGAGGCACTTGAAAAATCATGGTAAGCTAGAAAAATATTTCGGTCAGGTTCTTCAGGTATGATACACCTTCCTTTAAAGTCTGCTCATGAGCTGGTATTTCTTGCCCCATGTTTCCCTGGTAGTATCTTCACTGTCTCAGACGATCGGGAGCACCAGGTTAATGTAGACAACGTCCTCAGAATATCAGGCCAACTGATTGATTGTAAAACTTGGCCAGAACAGTCAGGAGTTTGTGTCTGTTTGGCAGGATAAATGTTCAACTGTGATGTTTGGATAAGCATGCTAAATCACAACAAAACATAGCAATTGGTAAAATAAGGCAGAATTCCATTATAGATAGCAGGCGTCGGGCGCACGAGCGTGTAGATTACGACTGTCAGCAAACCGGAGAATGTGACAGTCCTGTAAAACACTGCTGCTCAAGCATATTCCTCAAAGGAGGAGTAACGAAGGGAGGGAAAGTGGGGAAAGAGCAGCACTAAGATGGCTTACTAGCCTCTTCTGGCTTCCATTTTAAGCCAGGGAGCAGGGGGGGAACTCAAGGAGGCTTGACTAAATTCTTATGGAAGTTTTTTTATATCAAAACTGATGTAGCTTTATGTATCAAGTACTAGGAAACAGAGAACCCGTAAGCAGAAGAATCGGATTGAAAGTGAGCACGGCTCACTGTGTAAGAACCATGCTATGTTCCCAAATACTGAATCCCCTTAATTATTTAATGGCAATTGCATGAGGGAACATGAGCATTAAGAAAAAAAAGTGCTAATGAATACACGTTCTTCTTTCTCACAGTTACCATAACTGTTTTAAAAATCAGCGTTTATGAGGGATCTTGAGTAATCCTGTAAGTTCCAGAAAACTTTTTTTCTTAGAGGACAGGCTAAAGGAACAGGATTAGGCTGGAGGTTACATTTATCAGCCACATACGTGCAAATTAATGGTTGGACACGATGATCCCAAAGGTCTTTTCCAACCTAAATGATTCTGTGATTCTCTGAAATTGGTCTTGAAACATTTCTGTTTGGTTTTGGAGCTAGGTGTAATTTTTCCACACTGCATATAAAGCAAATGTGTAACAAATGCATTGTTTACTAACAGCTTTCCTTTACCAAGCTGTTATAGCTTCTGGCATTAATTGGTCAGAAATAGGTGATCCTCTGTTGCCCTCAAAGGGGCTGCCTTGCAACACTATACCCAGAGAAATCAGCTGGCGTTTACTCTTCCGATTGAAAAGATGCACTGTTCTCAATTAACTTCTTAAAAGATTAATTGTTGATAGTGGTGAGAAGGAGCAGGAGGCGGGTGTCTAAAAAGGCCTGTTTTAGCTGGATGATTAGGAGGGCCCTGAAAAATAAATTTACTGTGTTTTTGCTGTTTCTGTAGGCTGGATTCACGGGCTGTACCCTGGTTATAACTGACACTACAGCAAAATTAGGAGGAGATGTGTAGACACTTTGCTTAGCCTGGAATAGGCTCTGGAAGAGTCAGCACTCCTGGGTTATAATAAAGTATCCCTTTTATTTCTTAGGGAAGTACTGTTGTTCTAGCTATATTAGACTTGAGACGCACTGGATTTCAGGTGAGGGTAGGACTCTGCTAATGTGCTCTCAGGAGACCACCAGAACCCAACGTGCTGCAGTAAGCCTTTGCTGATGACTGAAGCAACCTGGGAGACGGAACTAGCAGGGGAGGGCCGGAATGGGGCAAAGCACAGAGCTGCAGGAGGCATACAATGTAAAGAAAATAGATTGTATTCACTAGGGACAGCATAAGGAAAGGACCTTTGCAGAGGTTTTTGGCCAATAACGTGCCGTAGGGTTTTCCTAAATAGGAAAATGGCTGAAGCAGCAGGTAAGATGGAGTAACAGATAACATGCCAGGGACGACAGAATGACCTTTGTTGAAGAGGCTGTCTGTGTATCAGGTTGGGAAGGGAGCCTTACGTAAAGATAGAGAGCTGTTGTGCTTTTCAAACTTATACAATAAGCCTTTTCTAATTCGTTTGGTTTCTTTTTTTTTTTAACATTTAAAAAGGTTTCAGTTTTAAAGGCCCACAGCTTGGCCTGCTTGGTTCTGAATACCGAGATATAAGCAGTGAAACCCTTCCTGCTCTCTGTGCACTTGGGCATTTGCAGTAAGTTCACAGACTTCTTTTTCAGACTATAAGCCCATAAATAATTGACTGTCTTTAAGTGGGGATCTGACCTTAGCTACCTACTCTGCAGTAATAGCTACGTGAATAAATGTGTCCTGTGGACAAGCATGAGAACTCAAGGTAACCTGTACGTTGAGTCAGTTTATGACATCCTTAAGTAATTTCTACTGTAAGAATGGCATATTAAGACCAGTGATTTTTATGCAGAAGTTAATCTAGTGCCTCATTTTGCCTGTGAGAATACCTGTTTGCAGCTGCTCTCTTACCACACCAAGCACTTTTTTCTTCTACCCAAGTATGATCTTTTGTTTCCCAAGCAATTAAGAGGTTTGATGTCCAAGGCAGGAAGTTCAAAAAAGAAGAGAGTTTTAAGCAGTGCTCAGTCTCTTTTCCACTCGGAGTATTTCCTTGGGTTTGCACCTGTATTGTGGGATATCACACAACACAAAATGACAATGGGAACCTGGAAGAACAGATTTGGTCATTTTCTGTTCCCTTCAGAGCTGGAGGAGGTTGGGTTCTTCCCAATTCCTTGGTTGTTTCTCCTCCCCCTTGGTGTATTTGTACCTGAGAGGTCCAACTCCTCTAATTTTTCTTCAAAGTGCCTGCAGCTTATAAAAAGCTAGACTGGGTTTGAAGGATTACAATTGAAGTAGCAAGGAGCAGAAGCCAATGCTTCATGACCACTAGCTTCCAAATTTCACAGTGCTGGAGCATATAAATGTTAGAGAAGCAGGGATGAGAGGGACAGCAGGAATGAATCCCATTTGTCCTTTGTCCTTAGGCAAGACTCATTCTAACAAATTGTTAATACCAACTTGCACTCACAACACAGGTGCTCATGGTTGGCTTCAGATCTTCATGGGAAAGTGTAAATATGAAGCTGTTTCATTTCTGCTTAGATTGCTGTTCCTTTAAATCCTCCAGCAGGACGAGGCACCGCATTTTATTAATCGGTGTGCAGTTAAGAAGCATTTTAAGGGACTGATGTGAGGCACACTTTATGAAGCAAATGTTATTGATTATTAATAAATGCAGAGCCCCAGTAAGTAAGGATGTAGAAGACTGTAAGAGCTGCCTGTTAATTAGGATCGCATCCTGGCTGCAGGTATGTCAGATGTGTCAGAGTGATGGCACATTTAACTGCGTGCATTTTAATGAAGCGTAGGTATGTGGAAGAGGCAAGATCAAAGTACTTTATTCCTTTCCTAGAAATGTGGGGGACAGCTCAAGCCTCACTGTACCCTGCCCCTGTTGTTCTCAATGAAGTATAAATTGCAGTCTGTATTTTTCAGGGCTTTATTCTTGTTAAAAATGTGTGCAGACCGGTTCAGCCTTACAGGTACCAGTTACTAAGGGGCAGAGATGGGCTGGGGAGCAATGGCACTGTAGAATTGGAGGGATGTTGGTACCCTTGCTCAAATGACAGTTCAGCTTATCATACATTTAAAAGTCATTTTGGATCAAATTACTGTTTTCTAAGTAATTCTGCCTCTAACAGTTAAGTGTCCTAAATTCAGGCTTAGGTGTGTTTTCAGGTGAACTTGAAAAACAATTTTAAATACCCTTACTGCTACTTTGCTAAGACATACTACTAAAGATTCCCCTGCTAGATAGGCACGTAGTATCAGTTTTATTGTAACCCATCTCTCCCTTTCTCCCTTAGGCTGATGCACCTAACCCAGGGCTCATTCCAGATGCAGATGCAGTAGGTGTAACAGTTGTGCTAATTACGTGCACCTATCGAGGTCAAGAATTTATTAGAGTTGGCTACTATGTAAACAATGAATATACTGAAACAGAACTGAGAGAGAATCCACCAGTAAAGCCAGATTTTTCTAAGGTAAGGCACGTGTTGTTCTAGTCCTATCTCAAAGGTATGCTTACAGAAAGAGGGCTTTAAGAAACAAAGCCAAAACCCAAGCAATCCCATAAACTGCATGGTACGAGGTGTCGGATATTGGAAAAGACAAGCTGCAAGTGCCATGGAGTTGCCACAAGTTTGGACGGTGTTCGAGAAACCTGCAACAGTTTCCACCAGTCCGAAGCCTTGGCTGGGCTTTAGTTACTAATTCTACATGGACTGTGTGAAATAAACCAGCAGGTTCCCTCTGCTTGCACCACTGTTGACAAAGTGGCTCTGTTCTTCAAAAAAAAAATAGAATGTTCTTTTTCCAGTCAACCTGGAACTAAATTGAAGTATTAATTTAACATAGTTGTGGTCCAGCTGTTCTAGTGTTAGAGCTGCAGTTTCTGCAAAAAGGTAAAGTGAAGAACAAGCTGCAGATAAAATGAGAGAAGATGGGTAACCTGGTAAGGGCAGGTCGGATGATTTATCCCATCAGTGGATAACCTGACCAAGGAAGTATACAGATGAAGTCTGAAAAATATCTATTATTCATGGTAAAAAATGAAACCATTTTTAAAAGATGATGTGAAATAGAGTTATTTGGACCCTAATACCTTGACGAGAAGGATCAATTAAATATCAAAAATCAGTCAGAATCCCGTGAAATAGCCTACCCAGGCACCCTGTATAAACCAGCAAGGTTCTACACCGCATCTGGGGGTGTTTCTGGGCAAAGTTTGGTGGAGTTGGGTTTGCTCTTTACAAACCCTGATGTACATGTGTACACACTTATGTTCCAGAGTTGTGGGATCTTGAAAAATGTATTTCTTGAGTTTCATTCTATATAACTGGATATATGAAGAAGTGAATGGGCTAATGTACATAATGTAATGAGTAGTACAGAGATAATGAGTCCCTGAAACTGATCTTCAAATGTAACTAAACTGAATTGGTATGTAAATTGTTTGGAGTTTTCTTTTTTTTTAAAGTTGCTACTGATTTTCCTATGGCGAACTTAATTTTCAGGGATCAAATGCTCTGAATATGTTCTGAAAATTCAAAATTACAGTTAATTTTGAGGATTCTTAAACTTGACTATTATTTTGTTTTCCCTTTCATTCATTTATACCATGTACATGTTACTTTGGGTATGAATGCCAGAATGTTGACTTCCTTTAAGTGTTTGCATTTAGAAATGCCTGGAATTACTTGTCTTAATGCTCCGCTTCCCTAAAAAGCTAGCTCTGCTCTCTGAAAAAGAACAGTAAAAGCAACCCTGTTTCTGTAAGAAGTCCTTAATGGGACTTTGGGATGGAATTTAAACATACAAGTAGAGGTTATTGAATTGATTAATTGACGGGTAATAGACCCTACTAGGTTCAAAAAAAAAAAAAAAAAAAGAAAAAAGGAAAAAATTGTCAGCTTGCATAAGGGGCTGGGGAATGTTTAACATGTGCACTACTTGGAGAATAAAATCGGCATTATTGCCAGACTTCTCCTGTGCTCAGTCTTAGCTTGTAGTGAGTGACCAATGGCAGTAAGTAGCCCTCCTGCAGTTAACTACGCAGTATCTTGAAACTGGTGAAAGGAGGAAGAGAAAGTGGGCATTTTCTTTTTTCTTTCCCTGCATACATAATCAAATGCAGTGTGTTTTCAAAGGAAAACAAAGGCCAGCCACGAGAATAAAATAAATTGCTACTGTGTAGGCACGTCCATTGTCACAAGATTAGTATCTTCCAAATCTAAGTACTGTTTTTACTTTAAAACTTCAGCAGACAAATTAAAATTCAGTTAATGAAATGAATCTAAAGTATGGTAACTTAAGTGAAGAGTACAGTCTAGCCTTAAATTAAGAGTACAATCTATCCTTAAATTAAGACAGACATTTGATGGAACTGATACCACTACTGCAAACACGTTAAAGTTGATGCAAAATTTTATGAAGTATTGTGGTTTGCAGAATCTTTGTGAGGATAGTCAGTTGCTTTACTAAAAGCTGGCTAAAGTAATAAACACACTTTACTTGCAGGTTTCTCCTCCAGCCTTGAACTCCCCTAACAGTTAAAAATAGCCTCTCAAGAAAGCAATTCTTGTGCTGAGTAGGGTATTAGAGCAAATGAACGAGTCATGTGTAGGATGTTTCTGATCCATGGATAGTAGCTATAGATTCATATTTATATGAATTACCTTTCTTCAACAGTTTTATGCATAAAAGAGTATGGGGAGTATGAGGAAAAAACCCAAAACTATGCACGTGGACTCCAGACTGAGATGTGCGCATTATATAATCCCTATATTTTTCTTCTCTCCCAGCTTCAAAGGAATATTTTGGCATCTAATCCCAGAGTCACGAGGTTCCACATTAATTGGGAGGACAACACTGAAAAACTGGAAGATGCAGAGAGCAGTAACCCAAATCTACAGTCACTGCTTTCTACAGATGCGTTACCTTCAGCATCAAAGGGGTGGTCAACATCAGAAAATTCGCTAAATGTTATGTTAGAATCTCATATGGACTGCATGTGACTAACCACCATCATTTTGGTGCTGTACATGTGTTAAACTGTAAAAACACCCAGAACTATTTCCCTCAAATTCCATAAGTACATAGTTGACAAGCAATGTGAAGAACTTGTTTTAAAACATCCTGTAGAAAGTTTATAAAAAAAGAAAAAAAAAAACCAAACAAAAAAAAAAGAACACAAAACCAAACAAGCAGTATTTGAGCAAATGGTGGGATATAAATACAACTATTTTTAAGTAATTGCCTTTTTCTCTAATGTGTTATTCTATGTGGTCTAAACCAAACCTGATTAAAGTATACATATTGTCCCCCCCTCCCCCTTTACTTTGTAAGCACTATTAAAAGCTAAAAAACTGAAAGTTCAACCATTCAGGCAAAATGAAGGAATAATGCCATGTCCTCATGTCTGATACCCAGATTGCCAAATATAAAGTGCCCTTTAATAGCAGCTGAAGAACAAAACTGTCATTAGATGAAGTGCAAGGAAAAAGTATCTCAAAAAAAAAAAAAGTCCAAAAATGTCATCTTGCAGTGAAAGCACACAGCGCAGTATAATTTTAGGTGCAAGCTTCTTTTCCTTTCAAGGCACATACTTGTTACTTAAAAGCGTGCAATTTGAGATTTCCCATCTGCTACGTTGGATTTTAGGACTTTTTTTTTTTTTTTTTCTATCTCCTGCTGCTGCTGCATAGTCAAAGTATGGTTTGTTATGGACAGTGTTTCTTGGGGATTGTGGGGGTGTCTCGGGAGAGAACCCTTTTTCAGCCACCATAACAGCACAGCAGTTAGTTGGAAGGATTCAACCCATTACTAGAAAATTTAAGCATCAAAAGGAATGGCAGTACCCAAAAAATGTTATTCTGTGTGATTATTAGGTACAGCTGCTGCCTGGTACATTTGTTTTCAGGTGTGCTTTATTGTTGTAGTCTTCTTAATTAGTAATAGGGATTTGAGGTGTTTTCTTTCAGCTTTTGAAACATCTAGAATCTAAACCTGGTGTGTTTTCTCTATCCTTTAAGGCAGTCCTATGCACTAGTATAAATCAAGAGTCAAACCCTGTTGTGGCAGGCATGACACACTCAAGAACACATAACCTGCCCTGAAGCTCTTGCACTGAGGCATCCTTGAAGATAAAAAGCACTAAGCAGTAACCGGTAAAGACTTAAGACGTTATGATGACACTAACAATTCAGTTATTCCTTCCGATCCTCATTAGCCTTACATGTTACCGGGGCTGTATGTGCATTTAAAACTGTAACCTGTCCTGTCTGATTAGCAGTAATATAGTCCTGATAGTTACTGTAGCTGCCCAAACTGTGAGTTGGAGGTTCCGGGCCCTTAAGAAAAGGTGGATTTGGTGATGACTGACAGTACATCTCTGAATAAAAGTAGAATGCTTTGTCTTTCTGCGTGCTCTAAAGGGGATGAAGATGTCCCAGGCAGTTAGCACGTCTGTGTCTCCACATCATTAGTGAAATGGTCTTTGTATCTAATGTGCGTTTTTTAAATCAGAAAGGAGTGACAAGATCTGCATCTACATGCACGGGTTTTGTCCCTGTGTGGAAATTGAGTAGTACGTATGGTAGCTGAACCCACTGATGAAAGCCATTAATAGTTAGACCCCTGTTTCTAAGGGGCACCCTTAAAAATCTCTCTGCAGTTGTTTAATGCTTTTAATGCAAAGAGCTGGTCCCCTAAAGCAGCAGTTGCTTCACTTGAAGGCTGAAAATATGTGAGCGGTTAAGAAAGAGCTTTTGATTTTCAATTACATTGCAACTTAAGGTCTACAGTGACGTTCTGAGATTTTCCATGCACATTATTGTTCTATTTATAAATCTTTTAAAGAAATAGCTTAAATGTGTGTAAATAACTTATCTGCTGAAAGATTAGCAAGCTAATTAAGTCTGCCTTGAGCTAAGGCTACTGTAGCAATATCTCAAACAGTTGTACCTACTGCAGCTAGAAGTGACAGCGTGATCAAGTAAAAGCTGTAACCAGAATCCATCCATAAGGAGCATGAAGGCTTCTTAGAAGCATATCCCACAAAAGCGATGGAAGCAATCTGTATTAGTGCTAATGCAGAACCAGCTACCAAGTACAGCAAAGCTACATCAATCAGCAAACCCATTAATTTAGGAAAATCAGAAAGGAAAGATCTATTCTGCTTAGGAGGAAGAAAGTCAACCAGACATGTTAACTTGTGTGCAATAAACTTCCAGCTAGACCAGATGGCGTGATGCTGCTGTAGATTTGGCACCACCTTACCTGATACACTAACACATTCTAGGTAGAGCTGACTCGCCAGTTACTGGAAAAATAGTGCTACTGTGCTTGATGAAAGCTGGAGATGAGCAACCCTACATCATGAGAGCACCTCAGGATCTTTACCAGAGGAAGGGTCTTTCTGTGATTTGTGAGAAACTGGATGCTTCCCAGGTCTTCTACAACTTTGTCCAGGTCTGAGCAGTCCCGGCACAACTTTGTCCAGGTCTGAGCAGTCCCGGCACAACTTTGTCCAGGTCTGAGCAGTCCCGGCATAACTTTGTCCAGGTCTGAGCAGTCCATACACGCTGCCTTCTGAATATTACATTTCCTAGCAAAATCACTTTACAGAGGCACAGAATTTGACAAACCACATTCTAGTACTCCAGAGGCTTCAGGTCTGATCATCAGGCAACATCACAGCACGAAGAGGTATTAAGAATACAGGGCGCCTCTGTAAAGACTTGTCCCTGATCTCAGGCAGTTTTGAGCCAGAAGGGCTGTGCACGTGGTGCAGACAGCTAGTGCAGGCAGCACAGCATTATCATTTCAAGGGTGAAGACAAGTTCCCCTTCCCATGAACCTCTGCTCGCAGAAACCACCACGATGCAAGGGAATGCTATAGGTTCTATTGACAGGGCTGCTTGTGCATCTTGGGGTATTTTTACCTCAGACAGATTCCAGTCCACCAGAAGATTGCCGTAACGCTTATCAGGGGTTATTCGCATACAAAGAAGCAAATGGATCAGACAAGGTAATGCTACGGATTAAAAACATGGGTGGGGTTTTTCATGTCTGGCTTGAAAAAACTCATCCCTTCCTCCCACAGTCACTGTGATTTGTTCATGCGTCGCCTTCAGCCTGAATTACTGACACGATGAGTTTTAAGGGGGCAAAAAGGCCCCAGCTTCGTCGTAACGAAAGCTGCTGAAATGTAATCATCCCAGTGGCTCAACAAAGCTCCCCTGAAAAAGCCAACCCTGACCACCAGTCTTCCAAGACTGCAGCAGCTCAGAACTTCACTGCAATAAGCACAGTAGTTTAGAGCTTGCTGGACAATCTGTATTCTGCAGATGTGAGCTATCCATTATTTTCTTTGTCGGGCCTCGGCTGCTGTCCTGGAGGTCAGCTCAGGCTGAAGGCTAGCCACTTGCAGCTAGACAAAGATTGTCCACTGCCATCTGAAAATGATGGTAGGGGAGAAAAAGAAAAAAAAAAAAAAAAAACCCAAACCAACTCTTTGCATGTACACTCCTGGAAAATCCTTGTTTACCAGAGAGAAAAAGCAAAATTAACTAAACCTTGTGGCTTATCTATAGCACAGTGGTCTGCGAGCCTAGAGATTCGCATTCTTCTGGGAGTCACAGAAGCGCAGTCTGGAGATGACGGGTTAGTTGTTGCTGCTGTGGGCAGCTGGAGGGCTCTGCTCAGTGCCAGCTGGGAAGATGCCCCAAAACTCCTGTAAGGGCTGGCAGGGTGGGGGGGGCTATTCAAGCTAGGCCTTCCCATTTGTAGTTCTGTTTACAGTTCTGCTTCTTAAGAGCTGGTCTTGTAGTGTGATGTGACAGCTGGGCTACAGAAGACAGGTGGGACTTTTGCTTGAGTTTTGGTCTAGGCAAAGAATGTCTAAGGAAGAAGAGCCAGCTGGAGTCACTGGGGAGGCTTTGTTAATGACAAAACCCAGGTTTCTATCTGGAACTTGGAAAGCAAAGGTCCTTTCAGGAAGGGATGGAGGCAGGGTACACTTCAACACTTCCAACTTGAGTAATGCTGGTTTGGAGGCACGGCTGGGTTTCCTGTCGTGAGGTAAACATTAGAAGGAGGTGTCTGTGCTCCTGAAGGGCTATACCAGATGTAAGAGACAACAGCGTCATGTTAACCGCAGTTCAGAACGGTCTGAAACCTCAGGAAGGACTTCTTGGGCCTGTCTCCAAAACACCCTCATACCATCAGATAAGGAGCCTTGCCTTGCACAGAGGGGTCCTCCAGTTTGTCCTCTCTCACTAGAAAGGTGTGGCAGTCCTACACTGCTAAAAACTAGGAAGAAGCAGTGGCTTTATGGTATGGGAAGGGGAATCCTGAAGATGCATACATCCAATAATATATATCCATCAAAAAATCAACCGCTTGAAATGCCTGCCATTTCAACAGCGGAATGACCACATCTGATGAAGGCCTGTCTGGATCTGTCATGCCAGAACTGCCTAAGACCCGAAACCTCCAGCCAACATGACAAAGATGTTGCATTCCCTGCCCACCCTAACTACAGGTCTTCAGATACAGATGTAGGAACAGACAAAAATTTCTGAAGACGCTTATCTACTGGCTAAACAATCTCTTGCATGCGGGCAGTCAAGGTAAGCTCTGTCTCAGGACAAAGGCATCTTGAAGCAGCATTACTGAGAGGAAATTAAGGGAATTTTAAGGATCTGCAAGAGATCAGACTCTGCTACAGATGTGGCCAACCTCTGACAAGCTTTGATCACAACTGCAAAATTCATTCCTTCAAGAAGTCTAGTGGACTTCTAGAGCTAAGACCTCTTCAACTCGAGTCCCAGCTGTTTAAGGAACAGCCAATGAAGTCATGCTCTTGGGAAAATATTTCCAAGGTACATGCTGATAGAAAATACTTGAAGTTCCTGTCCAGCTATGACTATTGAGGAAAACAATGAAGAAGCCTGTGGTGGAAGTGAAGATCCCAGAAGAGTGGCCTAAAGGCTGCGTCTCTATATAAATAACCTCTCCAGGGCCAGCGTCTGGATCCACAGCGGTAACCTGTCCCCTGGCACTGCCGTGGCCTGTATCAGCTAGGGTATGTCCAGGGCCAGTTTGGGATTGACAGACAGGGGAAAATAGCTCCAGTTCTAGTGCCTTGTGTACCTCAGGATGCTGACGCCACATGGGCTATTCGTAGCTATAGATGGATGGCTAACGTCCGCCACTTTGAATGGCTCTCAACAGCTCAGGAGAGACAGCTGTTAGCACCTGATGCCTGCAAAGCAGGGAGAGTCTTATGAAAAAGAAAAATGGTGCTTTCCCCTTCAGTTTGTTGCCTTCAATGAAAAGAAAAAGATGCCCAGTAGAAAACTGCTGTTGGTGTGTCTGTAGAGGCTGCGAGAGGAGAGGCCAGAAGGCTGGATTTCGTACAGCTCAGGGAGGCATATTGCACAGAACTGCAGAGCTGGAGAAACAGCTGATGCTCTCCCAGATTTTCAGACAAGCTGTCTGAAATACAGTTCACAAAATTCTTTAAGCAGTCCATCTGCGGGGGGACGCAACACCAAACACAACTGGGCAGAAATGCGAACAGCCAAACGCGCACCAGGACGCGACAGCGTGACTACAGCCGGACGTCCACAGCCTCCAGACACGCCAGCAGCAGGTACGTGGTGGTTCCCGTCCCCATGGAGATAACATGCCACTCAATGGATCGCTGCAGATCTCGAACGCCAGGGGTAAATGAAAATATTTTCTTACTAGTGATTATCTCAACTGAACATGCACAAGCAGCACTTTGGCTCTGGGTACTGCGGAACAGTTCCTTAAGCTCGGTAGCAAGGAGGGAACCCACGGAGGCATTTTGTTAAACCTCACTAGCTCTCTTTCTGGAAAACTATGTATCAATTTCTACAAATTAAAGGTACCTGAGAGACTCCCTGTGATTCTTAGATGAGAGGCCAGTCGGGGAGAATGAACCAGGCCCTTAAAAACTGTGTAGACAGAACCAGACAGTGGGACAGATGGTTCCCCCATTTTTTCATTTACAAATCAGAAAGTCCTATAGCGGTCAAATAAATGTTTGCCATTGAGTTGTTGAACGTGGGCTCTTCTGGCTGCCAACTTTCATTAAAGAGATGTGGGAGGAACAAACCCTGGTTCCTCACGTAAGTCCTAAACTTGCAGAGAACAGAAAACTTCTATTGGGTGTTTGCAAGAAACTCAGAAACAAACTCTCTTCGTAAACTCAGAAACACTATCCAGAGAGTGGAGGTAAAGTTCTTCTCTTTTTTTTTTCCAAAACAGAGAGTAGGTTATTGGTCATCTGCAGGGGCTGTTTGGGCAACTTAAGCCTGCTGGTGAGCTAAGACAGACAAAGCTCTTCCATACTGATTCACTAGAACAAGAAAGCAGGGTGTTATCCTGGGCCAGACTTTCTGAATCGGGCAAAACCCACGTAATGAAGCACAGACTTTGTTTAAAAAGCACTGGGGGAGGCACGAACCTGATGAAAAGAGCAGAGTCCCACCAGCAAATCAGGCTGTGGAGTTAGGCCACTGTTGTCTGAAATTCTGTGAGGCAATTCCAGTTAGGTCCAGGTGGGATTGGGCAATGGGCTGCAGTGGGCACGTGACACCACAGGGTCCCAGAGGATCATTGTGGATCTCAAAGTGCGTGATACCTAAGGTAGAGCTGTAAAGAAGGGGAAGTTTGGCACAAAGAGAATGTTAATGATCTAACACACTGTCCTGATACCGATAAACACTTGTACAGAAAACCAGGGAAAACTGCCGTGGCAGAGAGTTCTGGAAGCAGAATTCTAATTCTGTGGTTGATAAATAGCTCCTATCAAAACAGACCCAGATGGGCAAAGGGTACAAGATGTGTTAATGCATAAAATCTTACCAGAGGTTGGCTGGATACTTGCCCAGGAATGCAAAGGTAAGACAGCTTTTAACACTTCCCCAGGACTTACCCAGTCCCAGGTGTGTCTTTTGGCCTATGTGGGCTGTAATCCCAGAGCCAGCAATTCAACTGCAGTCCAGACTGCTCCTTATGTAAAGTAAGGAATTACCTGGAAGTGGAACTTACTGATCTAGTCTTTGTACGCTGGAGGGAAAAATGTGCGTTAGGACTCTCCTCTCACGAGGAAGCAGAAACGGGTAATTTGAAGTGTGCAGTTAGGACAAGGAAAGTCAAGCAATTCAACAGGTCTCTAAACTCATCGTTTGGAGCTTCCGCACAAAGAGCAGGTCGACAAAGTCAATGTTAGGTGCAGTTATAAACATATTCATAAGTAAGATGCTCCTTGCACAGGGAAAGCATAAAAAAGGAATTCAATCTAGATCCAGACTGCTGGGCTAGAAATGAACGCCTTAGCCCAGCAGCTCCCTGAAATTAAACTAGGGTTAACGCGATTTCTTGCTAGGAACTCAAGTTCTCTTGTGATAAGGGTCCTGAAGAATTTTACGGTGGAAATTTTGGAGCACCTGCTGTCAGACTGGGGGGGGGAAACATGGACGAGCTGGGAGAACAAGAGGCTTTTAAAAATATAAGGAATATTTAAGTGAAATGTAGATGATCTACAGACTCAAGACAGTCCTTTCAGAAGAAAAAACTCCATCTTCACACATCAGTACAGCTGATTTTATGGCACACACTCCATGGTAAGGTTGTAAACAGCAATATTGGTTTCCAGGGAAATGTCTGTGAATCTATCACAGCTGAGCTGAACACCAGAATGTACGGAAAATGAAACATAGCGGGGAGACGTGGTGAAGAAGGCAACAGCAATTTTAGAGGCCAAGAGCAGCTGACACAGGGAGATTAATACAAACAAAAGTGGGCAAAGTCACACTGAAATGCACGGCAGAATTTCCCTCCAGGTCACTGTCAGTCCTGGAGCGAAACTTAAATTATTCAGCCCATTCTCAATTCTTAACACAGAACAAAAGGTGGAGAGAAGGTTATGCTGAGCCAAAACGTTCTCTCTGGCTTCTCACCAGACCTATTTGTCAACAGTTTGAATGGAAAACCAGAGACATATGTGTTTCATGACAAGTTTCTTGCACACAAGAGTTCAACACCACGCTCCTCTTCCACAGCTACAGAAGACCCAGGCTACACACGTATGCATAGTTACAGAACTGGAGAATATTTATCTCTGTTTTTCCCGGGTATAAATAGTGCAGTTTCCCAGACATAAAATGAAATGCAGCACTATCTGAGAAACCTTCAAGTTACACATGGTAGCTGAGGTTTGTCCCGAATTATTCTGTGACTTTGAATGTACAAGTAATATACTCCTTTGCTCAACTAACGGACTGTGCAGGGGTAATCTGACCTGCATGTGCTCCCCACAACAGCTCGCAAAGATACCTGGCATTCAGAGCCAGCTGGGACACGCCTAAATTTAACAACAACAAAACAATGTTGCTCTCTGAAACCATCTTGAAACCATCTTTATGAGTCAGAAATAATTCCTCAGCGCAGGGGTGAACTTCCAGAAAGTAAGCAGAAATCAAACTGGTGCCCAGCCACAACATATGAAAGAACAGGGTAAAAAGATTATCTCTTCAGAAGAAACCAAACTACGCTAGCCAACCACACAACGTGAGCTGTGGAAAGATGTCATATTTGTCATAGCTGGGAATAACACTAAAAAAATAACAGCAAAGCAGCGAGAGGTGCCTCTGGATGAGGCTTGCAAAGTTTCCTGTTAACAGCTCTTCACACTGCTCCACTGAGACAGAAGGGGCAGGACTGCCCTTCTGCAGAGTCATGTCGAGCCTCATAAGCCTCCAACAGCATTGCTTTGCTTTGCTTCGGCTGTGCCCGTACAGCCTGAGCACCTATGTCCATATACGCAGAAGGCCTCTAGCTAAACAGCGGAGTGAAGGCAGAGAAGCGTTCTAGCTGAAGCAGCACATACCTGCACTTGTAGATCCAATCCCTGCAGTAAGCACGGAGCGTGGTATAATCTTCACGGCATACTTGAGAAACTGAGATTTCCCTGTACCTGGGTCTCCAACCAACAAAAGATGCGATTCACCTTGGGGGAAAACATCGATGTAGGAGTGGACGGTTCATATACAGAGACAGATATACACAAAATGCTCAGAATGAAATAATACTTCTCATTATTCACCTAACATTGAGCGCTACGTATAGATTGCAACAGAGAATTCTCCTTAAGTCTGGGGTATTTCTCAGGTGGGATAAATACATTATTCAGTAAAAGCATCCAGTCATATTGCTGCACCCAAACCAACACTTACAGTGAAATGCTTTTCAAGTATTAGCAGGTATTTGACATACTTCCTATAATGTGAGTTCTTACATTTTAGAATACTCATTTCACAGACTCAACTCACTCCTGAACATGAAACAAAAGGATGAAAAAAAAGGGTTTAGTTATTCTTCCCCTTTTTTGGGTACTCAAATTATTGCAATAAGGACTCATAAAATCAGCAGGTTGTTTTTCTTAATTAATTCTGCTAACACTGCCAACCATTACACAACGTAGTGGTTTCAAAGGAGAAATTGGCTCCTACGATGCTAATGAAGTCCTCTAAAATTTTTTAATTGTCTTCCACAAAACATTAACACAACTTCAAGTATGAGGTCTATAACTTGGTTTAGCTGCTGGAGCACTAAGAAAACCCGCATTTGTATATACAGACGTACTATGTTAGAAGCACTGTGACCTCTCTAGATTCTGACCTGTGTCACCTGGCACATTTGCCATCTAATAACAACAGAAGGAGAATCATCAGGCAGATAACTTAACAGTAACAGAACTAAGTGAGATGTGCTGACAATCACAGATGGAAAAGTCTGGCATTTGAAAGTAAAACGAATCCCTTAATTTTTCCTCTCAACATACTATAGGGATCCACATTAAGGAAACATTCATATTCCATCCTTTGATGCCAAATACTGCTGGGAATATTCTACTATAAATCATTTCCAAATGTCACTTACACAATAAAAAGCAAGTTTATGTTTTATCTAAACCAAGTGCCTTTACTGTGCTACCTAATGGAATCCTGAATGCCTGCTTTTACTGGCTTTTATTTGGGAAATAGTCAAATAAAAAGAGGAAGTCTAGACACCCACTTTATTTGTCTAAGATGCTGGGAGAATACTTGGTATTAATAAAAAATTGTTCTCATATAAGAAAATGGGATGATCATGCTTCTGAAATCTGACTGGTTTGAATTTGCAGGGGAGAGGGATAGGGGTGGAGACAGGGATGTGAACAACTGTTAGAAAGGAAGCAATACCAGACTAACCTCTGATTCGAGTCCCAGTAGCATCAGTCCTCTGTACACCACCTGCGAGCACCATAGCTACAGCCAGCTTCACCAGGTACAATCCAAATACTTGAGGACACAAGCTAGCCAGAATTTCATTCCTCCCTAGAACAGGAGCAAATAATGGCACTCAGCACAGCCCTAAGATTAAAACTTGTTTTCCCATGGACTTCTACATACGCTTAAAGCCCTGTGTAGGCTGGCAAATAATTGGCCTATGTCCACAGCTCTAAGTACACTCAGAAATAATTGGAGCCTGCTTCCTGAACAGGAGGGAGAGGCCCAGGAGGAGGGGGGGTTTATTTTTTAAATGGGACCTAAGGCAGTTGTTTGATCCAAACTTCCTTCATTAAACAGAAGTTAAGTCTTCCACGGTCACAAGCAGCAAAGCCAATCCCCCCCAGTTTAAGGAGTGTATTGCCTAGGTATTGTCAAGAAAGGCACTAACAAAATGCCACCATGCAAATTCTTCCATGTCATAGATAAAAATGCTGGGGCTATGAAGAATAAAACTTAGAAGCTCCCAGACTTGAAAATATCCTCTTGAAAACTGTTGTGTTGGACATTTAAGAAAATTAACAAAACATCTAATACTTTCTGCCCTAAACCCGTGCACCCACAGCATGGCTCCTTTTCTCATCGTTGTCTCCAATCTCATTCTCCTTTGACCCTTCTGTGTCAAAGGTCTCTCTACTCCTCCCTACCACAGTCTCTTTCCAGCAACAGAGCATTTCAATCTGCCAAGATGATGATGTTGGCTTGGAAGGTGTCTAAGAGAGTTAATGCTGCCCTCTGAGATTCTGACACTAACAGTACAGAAGGGATGACAGGTTTAATGCAATACATTGCTCCCATTGCTAGGGAATAAAACAGCGACCAATTCTGAGCTCCTCAGGGTTTAAATTTAAATGCAAGTACATAGCATTGTAGAAGTATGTAGGCACCCGAGGCATATGTGTTTCTTGTGGAGGTCTTCTGAAGGAATTAACACATCTTTGTGCAAAAATGAAATTTTAAAAACTTAGGTCAGCCATAGTACAACTCAAGATTTAGCTCCACAGTTGCCTCTGTTTGACCTGAGATTCATTTGCCTTGCCACTGCTGAGAAGCTCAGCAATTCTGCTTCTCCCTAGATAGCATCCAGAAAAAAGTACATTCTCCGAGATGCCTGCCATGGTAGGCTTTCTCAGGACACCAAATACACAGCATCAGGAATTGCTTGACATAAAATGCAGTAGCAGCCACTACTAGCTCTTAAAAACCAGTAAATGTGCACACACCCTGGGGTGGAATGGCCTATACCTCAGACTCCTTAGTCAAATTTGATCTCTGTTCTCAATTTCAACTCAAATTCAGACAAACAGCCTGAAACAGATATCTTGGGCAGCCAGGTCGTAGCTTCCACCTCAGTTTTCTTGTAGCCACTTCATATTAATTTATTTACTCTAAATGGGTAACATTGCATAAAACCACAATGGTCCCTGCAGGCTTCCAAAATTCGTCCCGAGAACGAAAGACTAAATGGGACCTTCAAAATGGATCCTGAATTACTTTCAGAACAGTTCTAACCAGGCTGATAAGAAATGTTCTCATTCCAAACAGCAGGAGGCTAGCAATTAAACTGCTTTCCAGCAAATGCAGTTATGAAGAATCTTTGCCATTGACTAAATCTAAAATCTCTCACGTGAGCGTGCTGATTTTTAAGCTGACATGGGCAACATTCCCACCTGCTTCTCATTCTGTTTGTCTGGTAAGAAGAAAGACTAAGCCCTTTTCAGAGTTTTAAAAGACAGAGAGATACCCTGAGACAGTGACAGAGATCCTAAAGAGATCACTGAGCTTCCTCGTGGTTCAGGAGAAGGCACTGAGATCATGGAGAGGGACAGAGTTCCAGACACAACTCCTGCTAATTCCTAGGTGGCTGCCTGCACACCATGGTAAGTTTAGGAAACGCTCTGGCTATTTTGGAAGTCACTGTCAATGGGGAGACTCTCTCTGTATTTGACAGAAGGCTCCACAGCAACTAAGTCAAAGGTTTAGGCATCCGAGAGTTAGGTTAAAGATGAGATGGACTAAGCTCTGTGGTAACGATTCACAGCTTACTTTGGGATGCAGAGACAGTGAGTCAGCTCTCTCGCCCCAGAGTCAACAGCTATGCTGACTAAAAGCAGATCTGGTCCACACTATTTCTTCTAAGAGGTATGCTTTTTCTTTCTAGATTATAAAATGCTTTTCTTTTTTTCCCTGATACTTATATTATTGTTCATTTCTTTTTAATAAATGTGCTGCAAACCACTTGACTAGAAAGCTCAAAAGAAGGAAGATCAATGCAGTATCTTTGGTACCAATTTTCCCCGGTAATAGTAAAGTAAGAATTTCCAGTTTCTGTACTGAAAACATATATTTTTGGAGCAATGGATGGTGGGATAGGATAATGGAGGAAAAATGTGTTAAGTTGTTGTATTTTCAATCCTTATTTCATCTCTGAACATGTGTCCTACATAAAATCTTTCAAGTACTAACCTGCTAAGGGATCGTTCCTATGCTTTTCCCAGAAGTCTTCAAATTCCTTGCGGACTTCTTCATCAATTACAACCCCTGCTAGCTGCTCATTGTTTACTTTAACATAGTTGGCTTTCAGAACAAGCTCCAGGTCACAGCGTGCATCCTCATGGAAAGGTTTCCACCTCTGCATTACCACTCCATACACTGTGATGTCATCTCCTGGAAGTAAGGAGTAAAACAACATCTGACTTGAGATATGCAGATGTATCATCTAAACTGCGTAACAGCGCAACTGAGATCCTGCGTTACAACTAACAAGGGTAAACCAAACCAAACCAACAATGGAAAGGAAATCTGCAGTTACTGGAAGTCTCAGACAACCATTAGGTAGATTGCTTAGGTCTGTGGTAGGAAGTTGCTATGTCTTTCTACTTCTGTTTAAGGTAAGTGAATTCTTAAAGGTATACCTCTGCTTGTTTTCTCTCTTCTAAAAGAGGAATTCATGGTAAACTGCAGAAGCTCTTCTTTCAATCAGATTTACTAGACAAAAAAAATTTAATCAAAGCTTCTTCGACTTCTGGTAGCTTTTGCGGTGAATTTCAGAATCACTGGTTAGTGTTCTGGTCACACTGATCTTCTGAGAAAGCACAACCAGAAGTGTGTGGATCTGCAAATCTTTAGTCTGTTCTTCACACACGTTCCCACCAGTTAGCTTCTTTTCTGAATGCTAAGTAGCTTTTTTCCACCCGCAGCTCTCCTAGGCTAGGAGGTCAGGCTACCTAGCTCTCCAAATCTACAGAGGAGATGTGTGTGTCTGTGATGATGTGGACCAATTTCCTCAAGAGGTTCCCAAAGTAGCAAGATTTAACATAGTTTCTGCACCTCACAACACATTAATTATTGAAACTGATCCATCAAACAGCCAAGATGAAACATGGGGATATATATGGTATTTTCCAGAATAGTCTTCAACTGCCACGCTAATGCCCACGCTGAAACAGCAATGTGACAAATGAACACATCTCATTCAACAAGCCCTCAGCACTGAGCCTACTTGGCAAAGATTCGTCTCAAGTGGATAAACAGAAATGCCTGTGGTGCAAACATATGTGATATACGCTGTAGCCTCACCAGACTTGCAACTGTCCACTAAGTCATCTTCCAGAACAACCACCATGCAACGAGGGATGCTTCCAACAGACAGTCTTTGAACCTAGGAGACGGGAAGTAAAAGCACTTCTTAAGAACAGCACCTTTCAAAAGCCATTTATAGCTGCTCTGGCCTAAGGACCTACATTCCTCTCCTGAACTGAGGTCAGTCCTTGTTTCTTCTCACAAAGCTTGCACGGTAAGTATGCCCCTCCTGCCATGAGCTCAGTAATGGAACTTCAAGGCTGATATTAATGGAAAAGGGATTGGGTGTTAAATTAGCTGAAGGTGCTCAGTCCTGGGAGGTGCCGTGTGATTTCTGTATCTTGCTAAAGAAAGCTCACTACAAGAGATGGTTTGAAATAGATGATTGATTATTTTTCTAATAATTTGAGATATTTTCAGATACTTCTTCAAGACAAAAAGTTTACTTTGGGTACCGAAGTGTCTCTAAAGGGTTAGATAACCCTTCACTGGTGTATATGCTGAAAGATTATTCTCTATAGCTTTCTGGTATTTAACCCTAATCTGACAGGTTGAGATACAAGTTTACACCCAGGTGTCAAGGATTAAATAAACAACTGGGAAAGCCAAATCACACACAACCAGACAAATGCATACTGACAAATGTGCCAGCAACTCTTGTAATTCTTTTTCTTTTCTCCAGGGCAAAGTCTATGCAGTCTTGGCACAGTCTGTTTCCAACCAGCAATCTTTCCATTTACACTTCAAGCTTTCGATAGTTTCTAGAATACCCACTGCACAAGAACAATCAGAAGCACCTTTTCATTCTGCAGCGCAAGTCATACATGCTAGAACTGTAGATTTATTCACTCTCTAGTGCCTAGGAAGGTTAACTCACCCTTGTATATTATCTAAATGGCCACAGGCAGTTCCCATCACTGTCAGTACTGGTGGCATATACACAGTGACTTTCAGAGCTCAGTGGGAAACACGAGCGAAATTCGTCCCCAGTTTAAGTTTACTGTGTTTAATAAGCTCCTGCTGCTGAAAATTCTTCCCAGCACAGAGATCCGTGTGCCACAAAGTAAAACAAAGCGTTCCAGAAACCATATGTCAGTCACAATCGTTACACAAACATGCAACATAGGGCTTACTTCCTAGAAATAATTTCATTCCCTTACTTTTTTTGCTCTTCTGAACTTTTAAGAGGTTCCTTTCTAATTTCCTACATTTCCATTTTCATGCATTTTGCACGTACAGTGGCACCACTATCCCCCTCATTTATAAAATCAAAACCCTGAAACAACTGACCATTACCTTAGGAAATATTTATGAAAAAGACACTGCAGATAGAAATAAACACAGAAAGACAGTCTCAAGTTTCATGCAGTGTAGATTCTCCTGTGCCAGTTCTGTCGTGGTTATGTGCTGCCATTAAAAGAGGTCCAATTGTTGCTTACTCCTCCAGCTTAGCTGTACTTCCACCCTAGGCTACCTTCAGAAAAACAAATGCAAATCCTGTAAGGATCACATATTCCCGAATTGTTGAATTCAGTATTGGCTGAAGGGAACAGACATTTGCAGACATCATGTCCTGAACCTACTGCACCGCTACAGCTGGCTTTGGCCACCACCGAGCTAGCTTTTGTCCTTAGAAGCAGTGTCAAACATCACCATCCCGTGCAGTTACTGCCTAGAGAAACAACACCCGCTCGGTGTTGCAAGTATACAGCCTGGAAGCGTCATCCGCGCACCGACCCCAGGATTTTGTACAATGTTGAATGGAGTCAGCTAGTAAGGGGAGTCCAGTCAACATGTTCCTAAATTTTCAACTCTATGACTGGAAATCTCTGACCAACAGACTGTCTGGCTTCTTCTAGTCTTCTGAGGCATTTGTTTTAAACAACAGTAGAATCTGTGAGACTCTCTCACTTATCTTATCACTCACTTACCACTATCACTATCTGAAGAATTTGTCAATGAGAATGGGATAAACTTAATTCTGGCGTAAGCATGAGCAGTCTCAGGAAAATCAAGAGTTACTTTATTCGAGCAGGAAATGTTGTCTTTAGTAAGTTAATTCTTTTTCTACTTGAGACATCTATACCTTAATACCTTCCCCTTTTACTCAATCTTTTGGGGTTTTTTTTACCTGTTCCTGAATTTTGATTTCTTGATAGTCTCTGCAGCAGGTAGAAGAGGTTGTTGCAGAGAGACACGTGAACTTGGTCGAACTGCAGCCTTCTTCATTAAGACAGGCCGACGGACGACAGAATGTGTAGTACTGTTCAAAGTCAGCCTTGACGACAAACACGTGCTTGCACTTGTTGCAGATGTAACTCCGTTCAAACTCCAAAACTTTCACCAAACTGGTACGTACGACAGTCCCAGTAACAGACAAAAAGTGACCCACATCCCTGGTTTTAGGAATGTGCTCTCGAGTCAGCTCTGGGCAAACGGGTAAACCTGTTAAACAAAAATACGTGCAGCATGAGGCTATGCATGTACAACGTGGCCTTACAATGCAGTTAAAAAGAAAGACTAGAAAGAATGCCAGATATATTAACAGCAGCCCTTTTTATTACTGTTTCATCAATGTGATTCAGCTATCCATCTGCTGTACCATGCTTCTGATTCACTGGCCTCAGGTAGTGACAGACATCAGACGCTGAGCGCTAACACAAAACGTTGTCATTTTACTCTCTACTCTTGCCAAGGGCAGAATAGTCACGAACAGTTTCCATTCATGGAAACATACCCCGGTGTTCTCAGATCTATTTATTAATTTACATGACCTTTTGGAAAATTCCATTTATTCTACAACTAGTCTATCTGAATTACAAAATTTTACTTATGCTACTTCATTGTGGATCCATGTTATTCCAGTTAAACAGTGTAACTCCTAATCTTCTGTGAATTCCCAAGTCTAAGCAAATTTAAAACTCAGAGTCTGCGAGCATTTGACCTAAAATCCACCTGCACTGCATACCAGCAAACCTCAGGCACAAGGAAGATGGCACAAAAAGACTAGGAAGGGGTTATGAACACGACCAAAGCCAATTCGCTTGTTTGTTCAAATGAATAGTGACAGAACATTTTTGTGGCACTTGCTCTCTTTTAATTCCACCCCAACAGGCAGTTCTGTGGTGTGCTGATCCCCCGTGGCCATCATTTAGCACCAAAGCAGCTGAAATCCTCGGGAAGATTAATCCACCTCAACAGCCTACAAAGTCTTTATAAAAATAAATGGTCTCTGAAATGCACACCTGAAGACAGCAGAAAAATGTTGTCTCTGCAGCAGTTAAGTGTATGAGCTACAAGAGACTGACAGATACCAACTTACAAAGAAATCATCTGCTCTTACAATAATTTCTCAGCTTTGTTTCCAAAAAAGAGCTAAGAAACAGAGATGTAAAATAATAAATCTGCTGGGAAACAATGTTTCTAAGGGGAGCCAAACTATCTGTGCATTAGTTCAAATCTTCTTTGTAGTTTTGGCTGCTAAAAAAACAAGGCATCACATACTTACTTCAGTGTTTTCAAAAAGAAATGCTTTATTTCAGACATGCTGAAACAGCTGTTTTGATGCTTTTAAGCAAAGTCTTTGGCTTTTTGCTTTTGTTTAAAGGAAATATTTTAAAATATTAAGCTAAATTTAGAAGATAAAATCGTAAAGTAAAAAAAAACCAGTAGACAGGTATTAAGTAATCTGGGAAAATTCTGTTTCTCCAAGGGATTTGCATTTCTGTTCAGTTCAGGCCAAAAAAAAAAAAAAAAATCCAGATAACATCCATTATTTTTCTGACTGTTTTGGGAATTGTAGGGTTTTTTTTTCCCAGGTCAGTATTGGTGTAGCTCAAGGACCTTTGCAAAATACAAGCCATGGTGCACTAGAGAGAGCTGCAGCACTTTGTCAGGATGTATAATAGGATCATCTCTGTGGATATTGAAGAGAGGAGTCTGGACAGGGCAAAAAAAAGAGCCTTCACTCTGATCATACCAGACTGCTTGGCAAACTCTTTAATTGACCACGTGCCTCTTTGAATCAGCTTTACTATATATAGTAAATAGGATAGTATATATTAGTAATAATGTAATAGTAAATAATTAGCAATATAGTATATATAAGTAGTAATGTGTAAAACTGAACTATCAGAAGCAGCTTGGCTGGCAGTAACAGACACTGTGGTTCACGGGCTAATGGTAAGTAAGGAAAAAGCTTTTTGTGGATTTTCAAGAGGAGAATTTATACCATCAAATTCCTACAGTACTAAAATTCAGATGACCATTATTAATCACTGCACGTTCACAGGTCTATTTAACAACTGGTGATTCATCCAAGTTCAAGCTGCCAAAAGGCTGAATGATCACAACCACTCCAACATGGGGCAGGGGAGGGAAATGCAGGTCTCCTGCTCTTGGCTTTGCAGAGTAGACAGTTAAATAGTTACAGCCAAAAGTGACAAGAAGAGACCGTGCCACTGCTGACCTCAGCTCCCCACGTTAGCAAAACAGGCATTTTAAACCCAGAACCTGCACTCCACACACTTAAGACACCTCAAAGCTACTAAAAATGTAATAAGGAAAGGTAATAAGGAGTAATTACATATCAACTTGCAGTAAAGAAAAGAACAAGGTCTATTAATGGTTGTGCCTTCCAACAATGCATTCCCATTTTATAACGAGTAATTCTGTAACAATTGGTTAAGCATAAAGTTTGGCCATTTCAGCAATTTCAGACTAAACTGTTACAAGACAACTCAAAATTTAGACTTTGCCTCTCCTGGGAGATGGCTGGAGCCAGTGATGACCACGAGCCAACCCATACGGTAAGGAAGTCAACCTGCAAGAAGACCTATGAACTATGCAGCTTTCCCTAGATTTATTTGGTTTTCTCTTTATACACTCTGGCTAACAAGAGAAATAATGCAAGGCCAGCCACTGGTTTGGGGAGACATTTTCCTGTGGAAAGGCTCTGGAGTAAGTCCTGACACAGCAACAAACGCCACCCATCGCACGCACACCATCAAGGACAGCTAGAGGTTTTTCCAGGTCGCTCTACACAAGTCCAAGTGCTGGCAGGTGTTCTTTGCTGTTTAATAGACACCAGCCACTCCCTACTGCATCCAATAGTGAAACTGCTTGCAGTCGTGGAATGCTTTGAGTGGGAAGGGACCTTTAAAGCTCATCCAGTCCAACCCCCCTGCACTGAGCTGGGACATCTGCAACTAGAGCAGGGTGCTCAGAGCCCTGGCCAACCTGACCTTCAATGTTTCCAGGGCACCTACCAACTCTCTGGGTCACCTGTGCCAGTGTTTCACCACCCTCATCAGAAAAGATTTCTTTCTTGTATGTAGTCTTAATCTACCCTCTCTTAGTTCAAAACCATTACCCCGATCCTGTCGCAACAGGCCCTGCTAAAAAGATCATCCTCATCTTTATTACAGACTTCCTTTAAATACCACAATAATGTTTCCCCGGAGCCTTCTCTTCTCCAGGCTGAAGAACCCTAACTCTCTCAGCCTGTCTTCACAGCAGAGTTGTTGCAGGCCCCTGATCATTTTTGTGGCCTCCTCTGGACCCGCTCCAACAAGCCAAGTGTGAGGTCCTGCACCTGTGTCGGGGCAATCCCAAGCACACATACAGGCTGGGCAGAGAATGAACCGAGAGCAGGCCTGAGGAAAAAGACTGGGGGGTGCTGGCTGACAAACAGTGTGCGAGCGCAGCCCAGAAAGCCAGCCATATCCTGGGCAGCATCAGAAAAAGTGTGGCCAGAAGGTCAAAAGAGGTGATTCTGCCCTTCTCCTCTGCTCTAATGAGACCCCACCTGGAGTACTGTGTCCAGCTCTGGAGCCCCCAGCACAAGATGGACATGGACCTGTTGGAGCAGGTCTAGAGGAGGGTCACAAAGAGGATCAGAGGGCTGGAGCACCATTCCTACAAGGTCAGGCTGAGAGAGTTGGAATTGTCCAGCCTGGAGAGAAGGTGGCTCCAGGGAGACATTATTGCAGCCTTCCAGTATCCGAAGGGGGCTACAAGAAAGCTGGGGAGGGGCTGTTTATGATTGCTTGTCGTGATGAGGGGTAATGGCTTTAAACTGGAAGAGGGTAGCTTTAGATTAGAATACAGGAAGAAGCTTATCCATCACTCCATCACTGATGTGTTCAAGAACAGATTGGACGGGGCTTTGAACAACCTGGTCTGGTGGAAGTTTTCTCTGCCAGGGCAGGGGGTTCGGAACTGGATGCTCTTTAAGGTCCTTTCCAACCCAAATCATTCTACGGCTCTACAACTCTTGTGCTGGACAGAGGCTCCAGAGCTAGACGCAGCACTCCAGCTGGGAGGAGTCTCACTTAAAACTATTAAAGCTGCTCCTTCCCATGACGCTCCAATAGTTTGTTACAGAGTAAGGACATGTGGCAACGCTGAACGGGAGACACCCGCGGGGCACTCACCCGAGACCCTGGTGTGGAGGTTCTGCTTCATGCTGAGCTGCGGAGGGGCGGCGGGCACGGCCTGCAGCGCTGCCAGGGCAGCTCGGCGCAGCGCAGCATCGAAGACCGTCAGGACCTCGCTGGGGAAGGCGTTGAAGTACTCCCCGATCTCCATGTTGGTCTCGAAGAGCGTCAAGGCGTCGACGACGACGGGGTAGTGCGCCTCGTCATCGGCCTCCCTCAGGATGCCCAGGAGGTCCTCCCTGTGGTGCTCCAGCACGTAGGACTCGAACACCTGCCCAACGAGGTTCACCTGGTCCGCGCTCAGCACCATGACGTGCCTGGGGGCGGGCAGGGACAGGAGGCGGTGACGGAGTCGGGCTTCCCGCCGCTGTCACGCGCCGCTGAGGAAACTTCCTTTTTCACTCAGCAAAGTTCCTCTTCCCCTCGGAAAAGCCCGTCCCGGGGACGGGTGGGAGCGGGGAGGGGCGGGGCTGGCGCGCTCGCGCGCGCTCGCGGCCGATGAGCTTGGGCGGCCTCGTTACGCCGCGCGCCGCTCGCCGCCCGCCGCCGCCTCCTCTCACAGACGGCTCCCGCCAACCAACAGCCCCGCCCCGCCCCGGCCCTGCCAGCCAATCAGACCAGCCCCAGACCGGCCCCGACCCGCCAATCAGCCCCCAGTCATCGAGGAGTCATCCCAGCCCCGCCTCCCGCCCGCCAGTCACCCCGCGGCGCCGCGCTCCTCAGGCCGGTAGGCGGGGCCCGGCTCTCCGTCAGTGCCGTAAAGTGAGAGCGCGCGGCGGCCCCTTTTCCGGCGGGGGAGTAAGGGGAGGGAGCCCGGGGTGTCCCCGGCGGCGGCAACGCGGAGCTCTCTGTCGGGCCGGGCTTGGTTTGGTTTGGATTTCCGCTACCGCCAGGTTTGAAGGCGGCGTGGCCGGGCACTGTGCGGCCATGCGGGGTGTGGTCTGGCAGGCGGCTGCCTGGGCTGCCTCGACCGCCCGCCTGTGGAGCGCTGCCCCAGGCGCGCCCCGCCTCGCTCCGGAGCGGGCAGCGCGGCCCCGCTTCTAGTGCCCGCACCGGCGGCTCCGCCGCAGCCTCCGTGCGGAACCGCTCCCGTCCCCGCCGGGCAGAGGCGGGCAGAGCTCCGCGGTCGTCCCGCTCTCCCTCAGTACCTGCAGCGCGGGCCGCCGACCGGATTCCCGCCGCCGACTCAGCTCCCCCACCTGGCAGGAGAAGCTGCTCCGTCCACGCCCCCTTCGCGCCGCTCCACGCCCGGGCCCGGCGGCTCCGGAGCGGGGCGGTGGGGAGGATTGCGGCCGCGGAGCCGCCAGCCGGCGGGGCTGTGCCCGGCCCGCTGGGGGAGTGCAGCTTCCTGCGCTGCCTCAGCGGCTGCAGCGTGCGGAGGGCCCGGCTCCCTCCCTCCCTCCCTCCCCGCCGGGCGGTGCGGCGCCGGGGCACGGGGGTTATCGCGGCTCCTTTTCCTCTCCCCAACAAAAGCCCCCCCGGCGGGTTCCTGTTCCAGTGGGGGTGTTACCGGAGCGGCCCTGCCGCCGTTGCTCCGTTAGAAAGGCGCGCCTGTGCTTTTCTCTGCAGGTGTATTACAACCCAGTGACGTGCTTTAATTGCTTGGGATATTTTGTGTTTTAAATCGTTAATTGTTTCAAAGCTGACTTCCAGGTGTAAGGAGTGAAACTGGATCCCAGATTCTCCAGCACTGTGCTTGTGTCTTCCTTCTTTAGCCGCTTTGCAGCCTGTGTGTGCTCTTCTAACAGGTGCTGTGTCCCCACCGAGTTCAGTGTAGGTAGACTGTCTTCTGCATTACCGCCTGTATTTCCTCGGTACCTCTGATAAAGTGTTTGAGTAGCTTTTTCATGTATCTGTTCAAGTCTTGTGATGTCACAGAGGATAACTTAATGCCTCCTTAACTAAAAAGTGTTTGAAGGATTTAAAAACTTTTTGAGCTTCTCACTCCATGCACCTCCCAGTGTTGGCTTGTATCCATGATGAATTATTGATGTGCAATCAAAACAAAACTCAGTGCCCATGCAAGATCTTACACAAGGTGTAATATGCCAGCACTGAGGTAGCAGAACTGTGCCAATAGCAATGAAAAGAGACCAGAAGAAGTGCACAATATTTTTATTTGAATATGGGTTTTTTTAGAGTTGGTGAAGGGGAAAATCAAACAGTATCCTTTAGACCCCTTATTTTCACGTTATGGCTACAGTATGTAAAGTATCTACCTTACCTGCCTTAATTAACCTAAGGAAGTTCATTTGAATGTCTGAACAAAACGTGTTCAGAGATGGGGGGAAATCAAACCTATTTTTCCCCATCATATTTAGATCTGATCTTAATGAATAAGAAAGCGAGGGTGCTTACTTCACCTCTGTTGACTGTGTTGAATGTCTTGTCATCTGTGAGCTGATCCAAGGGATGGTTGTCCAGCAGAGAAGGGAAGGGTCTGCGAATGTCAGGTGAAAGCTTCTTGGGTGGAGCTGTGGGTGCTTTAAATCACCAATCATATTCTCTGAAGGGCTACTCCATAAGCTAGTGGAAGGTGTGCTACTCCTGTCTGGTAAGTCAGGGGAGGGGACTTCACTTATCTGCCCTGCGTTGTGTGCAGATACAGACTTCTTCAGAGGGTTTCACAGAGTGGTGGGGCTTGGAAGGGACCTCTGGAGATCGAGTCCAACCTCCCTGCCAGAGCAGGGTCACCCAGGGCAGCCCACACAGGAACAGATCCAGCTGGGGCTTGAAAGTCTCCAGAGCAGGAGACTCCACAGCCTCTCTGGACTGCCCGTGCCAGTGCTCTGCCACCTTTGCATTAATGAAGTTCCTCCTCATGTTTAGATGGAACAAGTCTGTGCCCATTACCTCTCATCCTGTCACTGGGCACCACTGAAAAAAGACTGGTACCCGTCCTCCTGACACCCACCCTTTGTGTAAAGCATTGGTAAGATCCCCTCTCTGTGGCTTCATGGTGCTGTCCTGCAAGGTACAAAACCAGGCCGGTTGTCTTCTAATGGTGAGATGCAGCTACTTCTACACGTTGGTTACAGCAGCAGCAGCGTTACCTGGCTTCTGATGTGGCAGGGCTGTCATCTCTTGTGATTTCCTGCAAGTGTCCGTCCGTGCTTCCTCCAGCTCTGCGTTCTGTAGCCTGAACAACCAGAGCATCAGGGTGGGAAAGAGCAGCAGCCTGCAACTGGAGCAGCTAATTACAACCACAGGTCAACTCATACTGGTGCGTAAAGGCTGCGTTTAGGTAGTAGCTCCTACAAGAAACACAGTGAAGTACTTACCATTTTCTTATTATTACCCAAAAAGAACTAGTAACAGTTATGTGATTAGCTTCTTCATGAAGAAATCTTTACTCAAGAGGAAGTCATTAAAAATCCCCAGCAACGTTACACACATCTGAAAATCCGCGAGGCAGCCCCGTTTGAAACCATGGTACAAAATAGGAGAAGGAAAAGAGGAACTCTCTTAAGCAAGTGGATGGAGGCAGGGCTGGCAGCTAGCAGCCTGAGCAGCTCTCTTGTTCTGGCCTCAGAACACTTTCCTCCTCCGTCTCTGCTTTCCTCGGGGGCTTCCATAAGAGAGAGTGTCAGCATTGCTGTTTTTGCTCTCGGGTTGTTTCTGATAGTCTTGTGCAGTTGTGGAGGAAAGGACAAAGGTTGGAAACTCCCCTGGTCTTCAGTTTTACAGAATACAGTGCGTTGACTCGGTCTGGAAGTGTCCCAGGGGCGTAGCAGAGCTGCCCACTGCTGGTGCGGTCGGGGTGGCCGGTGCCTGTCCCACTCCAGTGTGCAACCGGGACGCTGCTGGCCGGGCTGCACAAGTGGTGAGAGGGGCTCGTGGACTCCACAGGAAAAGATTCGGACTAAGCAGCGTGAATATGGTTGGGTGTTTGTGTGACCATCAAACTTTGGCTTCTGACTCTGCCCTGGAGCGTGTCCATTGCCGGCTGTGACTGGGGCTGCCTGTGGCGGTTACAGCCTGGAGCGCTGCTGCTCGGCTGTAACTGAACAGCTATGGTTCCAACCAAAGACTCCGCTGCTGTCTGAGCTTTTCTGTTCCTCTGGCAGGTTGAACGTGGAAGGTTGGATAATTTCCCAGAGCACTCAGTGTCACGTAATAAAGCCAGATTTTGGTAGTCATTGAATTATGCTTTTATTTTCTTAAGCTTGGCTCTTCTTGTTCCCTAGCAACATTGCTAGCAGTGCTGCTGGCCTTGGCTGCTTCTCGTGATGCTCAGTCAAGCTGTTTACTGTGAATGGGTTTCTATATTGTGCTTGACTCTGAAAATAACCGAGTTGCCCTAGTGACGGGTGGTTTATACGCTTACGACTGCGCAGGAGGGAACTCCCGAGTGGAGCAATAGTTCATCTTACAAGTCCTGTCCTTAACCGAGGAGCTTGCAGTTTATAGTCAACAAAGCTGGAGGTTTCTGATTGTCCCTGTGCTTGAAAATGATAAATGTTAGCGCAGTCATGTGGTAAAAGAGCCCGGTGTTGACCCCAGCAAATAAGGTCTATTAGAGAAATGGGGGTTCGGTGGCTGGTGATCCCAAAGAGGATAAGTCCTGTTTCAGCTTTGCTGCCTGCTGTTGTTCCATGACCCCAGCACTATCCACAGGTGCTTCCACTGACTGCAGCCTATCTAAAGAAATGGGTGTTTACTGGTGTGACCAAAATACACTGCAAAGTAAATTGGCTTTAGATCCGCAAGCTGACTCCTGCATGTAATTGTACATGGAAACGAGGTGCACTTCCCTTTAAAGATTCTGTCAGGGAGCATAGATAAATACAACGCCCAACACCCAAAAGCAGCTAAACTACAGTAAAAATAAACAACTATGAATTAGACTTTTGCCTTTATTAACACACTAAAAAAGGTTAACGTTGCCTAGGAAGAACAGTGACAGTGCTGTATTGGACTACAGCGAACACACCAGGAAAAAGCAACCCAGCTCCTGTAAGGAAAGTCAGTTGGCATCTTTCAAAGCTGATGTATTTTTGCCAATGTTGGGTAAGAAAAAGAAATCTTAAAAAAAAAAAAAAAAAGTCTAAAAACCCAAACAACCCCCAAACAGCCAGGCTAAGGTTCCTCACATCCTCACACATACCTTTAGGCAAAGGAGGCACTTTGTTGTTTTCTACAGTCTTTATGCAGCCAAGAGAGGCAAGTGAGCTGACTCATCCTGGAAGATGCCTGTTGACTGCAGAGGAGGTTGAAGATCACTCTTTTCTTAGGTGGTGTGACTCAGTCAGTTTCCTTCTAAAGGAAGTAAATTCCAGCAAAGGAGAAAAACCTGAGGTCTGATTTTCTCAATACAGAATTAGTGAAATTTGTCTGTGGACATGGGGATCCTGTGACAAAAGTCACAGATAACTTAAAATCAACCTTAAGGGAGCAAGAGATTGCAGCATTATATAAAATATTTAGGAAGAAAAGACAAGAGGTATATTCTAAACAAAAGGAAAAAAGCACTAAATATTCTATGTTGTCCAGATTTATAATAATACATATTCTTTAAAGTGATCAGATTACAAATCTGAGGTTTAATCTAAAGGTGTACACATCATATGTAGAGCTACTCCAGCCAGGTAAATGGCAATCCAAGCTTTTTCCTCCAGAGGAACAAATCAAGAGAAAAGATGTGAAAATTCATTTAGAATGTTAAAAATTATTTAATGTTGACCCATGTAATTTTGTTGCCAGTAATTCTCACAGGACTGTTTTCCTTGAAGTCTCATCTAAATATAGTACATGTAGGCAGAAGTAACTGGACAGAATGCAAAAGCGAGGAGTGAATCTGACAAAGCAACTTCTGTGTCGGCACCGACTGCAGCTTGGCTTTTAATCGTCGCTGAGGGGTGGGGGTTTTGTGTCCACATATACCTTCTGGGCACAATTCCCGCTGCAGAACCAAAGCCATGCACTTCTCGGGACAGAGTTCTTCCTTGTGCAGTGAGAGGGTGTCAGGTGGGTCATCTAGAGCAGTTTCCTGCCATCCTGGACAATCCCCTGGGCTCTCGGCACAGAAGCAACGGAGCAACCCAGCCTGAAGGGCCTAACCCAGCCTTGAGATTGGATTTACCCTGACGTTCCGATGAAAGACAGCATTCTGCCTTTTGCCCTGTATTGAGAATAGCTTGTTCCTTCTTCCCTAGGAAAACACATTCTTTATTTGCTCTTTGACTTTTTCTTGTTCTTTCTGAATAAAACTGTTGGGGTTGGGGAATGGGTTACGCTGAGCGCTGACAATGAGGTTTAACGCGTCTGAGCACAGCGAGCGAGCTCCCAAGAGCCAAAGGTTTTTCCCTCCGTTCTACTAGAATAGCCTAGCGCAACTTCACGCTAGTCCTGCACCCCTTACCAGCTGAGCGGGGAGAGACAGCAGGCCGGGGGCAGAACTCTGCACAAGGGGGCTCAAGAATAAGAGCGCTTTGCGTTTGTTCCAGAGTACCAGATACCGTGACGATCAGGAACACAAGGGCAGCGTGATCGTGCCAGTTCCTGTCCCAAATATTAGATACTAACTTTAGCATTGCATTTGACACAGTTCTTGGTGCCATGTGGTAGAAAACCAGGTTTTTTAACTAGTTTCTTCAGGTTGGTTTTGGGCTGTTGCTGTCTGGTTGGGGTTTTTCATTATTTTTGAGAGACTTGACTCGGTGGTGGGCCAGCTGCTGACGGTGGCAGGCGTGGTAACCAAGTTCTTCGGAACTTTCTTCTCCCTTCCAAAAGGCAAGTGTCTCCTTGCAAAACATCAGCGGGAACGTCTTTTGCTGAATAGGTGAAGCAAATGCAGGTATTAGAATCTTCCGCTTGCTCTTCAGTTATTTATTTCCTATGTAATAATGTCCAAGGGAGGTGGAGGGTGGGAGAAAAAGGCTGAGCCCTTGCAAAGCATGCAAGAAAAAATACGCAACACTCACTTCAGAACATCATAACAAAAGGAGCTAGTGTATTTTATTTTGGGTAACAGCCAAGAAATCTGACATTTTGCCCACTATGTCTTTCTTCTAAAATTAAAAAGTTGCATATGCCTACAGCTGAGTCCACCAGCTACCCAAAACCTGCTCTACACGTCTTCAATCCATGGCAGCCTCACCAGAATACAGCTTTCAGTGGAGTTTTCAAGCTGAATTAAAAGATAAAAGTTTTAAAACGATCGTTTAGAAGATTTTATATTGTTTATATGAAAACATACAAATTTTTCCTTTATACATATACTACATACAAAACTCATTGCAATCAGCGAGTATCTTCCTCTGGGTATTTACTTTGTGCATATAGTGAAAAAAGGATGTAGCTAGGGCTCCTGATGAAATATTAAAGTTCAAGACCTTTGCATATGCTAGCTAGAACCTTAATTCAAACAACTCAAACATTTTTTTTTCCCTGCTTTTAAAAGATAAGATTCAGCTTAAAAATACATTCATAAAACAAAGAGACAATTTTCTCCCTGAGACTACCAGTGTGAGTTACTCTGTGGTAATCTTTGAATGACAAAATATAAAAAAAGAGAAGCAGCTCTGGTTTTCTATATGCTGCAGCAAATTTCTCGAGCAACATTGGCATCATAAAAGGTGGAGACTGGAGAATCATGCTCACTAGCTGCAAAAACATTTTCATAGATCAGTTTGAGAAGAAGAAAAAAACTTTAATAGAGACAAGGGAAGTTAATTAAGGTTTAAGGAGAGATCTGTAGTATGTAGAAAGGAGAAAATGTTCAGTGGTTGGTGAATTGATTTTTTGTTTCGTTTCAGACAGGGATTTTATCCAGGACTAGGTGGTCAAAATGCAGAGTTGAGATTTACGCAGATCCTTTGTACGAGCTTCTAAATGTTTCAAGCATTTGTTTTTGTTAATATCTGTAAAAGAAATGCATAACTTGTGGGAACAGTTTCTGCTTAAATCAAATGAAAAAATGTTCGATTATAACTCGATGGCAAATTCTCACGAGTGTTCGATTATAACTCGATGGCAAATTCTCACGAGCAACAGGTAAGGAGTGAACCCCCTTGCCCAGTGAACAGCTCCGGCTTTGTGGCTCTTCCTCATCTCGTCCAAATGGCTCTGCTCTAAAGGCTGGCAGCTACACGAGTGTGGATTTATTTCACATTCTTCCTTTTAAATGTTAGAAAGGCGGAGTTTGTAAAATTCTACAGAGTAACAGACCGGAATTTGGATGGAGTAGCCACGTCCTGCCCAAACTGGAGAGAGTGACATGTATATACTTTCTCCTTTTATAATTGCATTTGTGTTTACAGTAATCATGCAGTTATGTTATTGGGGGGGGGAAGCCTTACCTGAAAGCAAAGAAAACACATTTATAGGAAAAAGGGGGGAAAACATTACATTTGTTCTACCAAAATTTATTATGTAGTAATTACAAAGTTTAAAGATTCTTCCATTTTAAATAAAAATAATAGTTATAATTGCACACATTATATATAGTACCATGTCAAGTGATTCCAACAAATATAACGTAAAATACAGTGCAGTTTCAAATCAGAAAGACAAATACTTTCTCATTCACAGTGTTTGACAAATGACAGGAAAGCTCGTTCACATGAGGGTTTACTTAAGGTCATGCTCCTATAAACAGTCCACATCACGCTGTGCCACAAAGACGACTCGTCTCTCAGAAGGTGAAGTACCGGGCAAACCACTCCTGGCGCTGTGGATCTGGTGAAGCCACCGGTGAAGCATCAGTCTGAGGAGGGCTAAATTCACAGAGAGGAAAAAGATAAAATAATTATCCCCAACTACACAAAGAGAACAAGCGTTTGGAGAAAAAAGAATCGCAAAGAAGAACAGTCTGCTGTCCCATGGATTAATTAGCAGTGTGCCTCAGGGCGTGATTCTATGCCTCCCTACAGAACCTGCGATCATCCACGCCATTGGAGAGCATCAGCAGCACGGACAAGGAGGTTCAGAAGCCACATTACAAGGCGGGCAAATAATATTTTGGAAAACGTAGTTTAAAATCTCGTAAACGGCCGTAGGTTTTCAGGAAGAAGAAAAAGGGTGTTTGTGGAAAAGCGTGACTAGGAAGTCCTCTTTTAGCATCCTTTTCCCGGGGTAAAGTTAAATTTTCAAAAATATGATGCGAGCATCATATTTGTAGGCATGTGCTCACAAAAGACGGGTTGGCAACTGAAGTACACACTCTTTTAATACTTAACACCCATCACAAAGATCACTTGCATCACTGTGCATGCACACACGTAGAATATGCTAATCTACGAGGAAGAAAGGAATGGCTGCACTGCAAACAAGATTTGGTTCCCCCTTGAATGCTTGAAATTCGTACACGAGCAAGAGAGAATAATTTAAATTAAATTACACGATCATTTTATAAATAAGAATCGGTAATGAAAGAATCCCCTCTGTATTACTGGAGAGCACCAGAGAATTTGGGGTGGAAACTGCAGCATCACCGTCCATGAGTTCATGCACATGCGCGTCCTAGGTGTCTGAGCACACTCATGCACATCACATGCACGGGCAAGAATAAGCAACAGTACTTTTTTCTTGGAAAGGATTGTGTTAGTGAAATAGATTGCTTTTCCTTATCTATTTTGGATTCTATTTTTTTTATTTCTTTTTACAATTAGTAGTTGCTAAGGGTGCGATCTTTTGCATCAAACCAAAGGAGAGAATAAACCACCAACCGTGGAACTGGTAATACATTGCTCATTGATGATTTAGAGATCAGCACCTACTAAATATAAAGTGCATTTAAATTGTATGCACATAAAGCCAAAAGACTAAATCCTGCCTCTAAAATGCCATTTTTAAGTTCTTCAATTCACTCTGTTCTTTTGTGAGAGAATTACTTGAGACTGGATTACTGGAAGCTTGGCATTAAGCATCCAAGCAGCACATTTCCTGTTGCTGTTGGGAGGTCACCCCTCGATCTAGGTGAGGAAAGGGGAAACACAAAACATTCACGGAGCACAGAAAATCGTTTTCTTACATAAAAACCATTATCCCATAATACCGAACCAAATACATTCGGTGCCAGTCCCAATTCCTAAAGGACAATCGGTAAATAACACAAACGTTTAAAACAATTGTTCATGTAGGTAAACAATTGGAAGCACATGAATCCCCTTCAGGTATCTAAAGAGCTTTTCAAAGTTCAAGACTTATGAAAAAGTGAGAGACTACTTCACATTTCAACAAGGCCTGCAATAAAAAGGAATACTATAAAGAGGTAACCAATCTAGTTTCAAAATGAAAAATGCGGTAAGAGTACTTGTACCTCTGAAAGGTTCACCAAGCATGTGGGATTCAGCTCAAGGGGAATGCAAAATTTTCCTGAGTTAAGGAAAAGAACAAAAAAAGATTGGTGAGGCAGTGCTCACCTCAAAAACGTCTTGGGCTCTTTGGGTGGCACTGGCTGTGGTAGTGGTTTGCTGCTGTTGAACTCAATATCGTGGATGGGTGAGTTAGGAATGGGGTCCAGGCGGTTGGGATGTCCATTGCCCACCACTCCGCTAGATTCCAGAGCACTTAGATTGGGGACACTCACAAACCTGTTTGTTGATTTATCGTTCTTCTTCTTTTGCTGCATTAAAAATAACAAATGTAAGGAAGGCTTCTTGCACCAGGACAGGTGAGGAAATTCGCAAATTTAAGAGCTTTATTGATGGCTGGTTTGGGGTCTCCTTGAAGGAGATCAGGACAGATTGGGCTTTTTTTTTTTTTTTTTCCCCACTGTAGTTTTACCTCTTGCTTTGACCGGCCCTGAACACAATCACATTTCTGATGGAGATGATCACGTTATGAAGACTTAGTTTAATAATAAATGAATACATTATAGGAGAGCCTCCGATAGAACACTTTGCTCTTTTTAAGACATTGGAGATAAGAAGTTTTTCCATAAAATTCTCATTTAGTCTGTTAAATCTTTCATGTTTGCTGAAATCTGTTCTTGTTATCAGTTAAAGAGCTTTGCTGTCAAATGTAATTACAGCAAATTTCAGTGATCAAAGGAGTGAATCTCTCCAATGGGCTTCGCCCCAGCACTGAGGCACAACTGGAACACGGAACCTAGAAAAGCAGCTACGTTTCTTTGAAGGCAACGACACCCTCGCAGTCAGCGGGCATTGCAGCAACACTGCTCAAGCTAAAAAATATTACTGTATAGGAGTTCAGTTCCTTGCACAAGTCCAGGCTTCAAATGCTACTACAGTTGCCACTTCTAGACACCAGATGGCACAACTAAACGTTTTTCTTTTCTTTATACTCCTACTGATAGTGTTTCAAGGGACTCAAAATACTGAAGAATTTTATTTTTATATCACTCTCCAAAACACGGCATACAAAGGAACCTGTATTTACCCTCTCTACTTTTATATCTGTTTTAATGGAGAAGGGGTTTTTTAATAATAGCTGTGTGACAGGAGGCCACGTGTATTTTCTGACTTCTATCAAATATTCCACGTCCACAATAAAATATTAATATGAAAAAAGCCTTGTTTCCAAAAATAGGATTTTTGAATGAACGGATTAGTTTATTTTCAGAAATTATGTATGATCTGAATGTATAATAAATACTTTCATTCAATTACACATATGCAACCCTAAGGAAGCAGCCAGGAGAAAAAAAAAAACCCTTAAGGGCTTATGAACGACACAAATTTGAACTAAATAAAGCGAAAGACAAGTGGAATCTCGTGTTGTTTCTATATCATATTTTCCAGCAGAATTCCACTCGAAAGAGAAGAGCTGCTCCCTTCCAGGGTCAGCAGGAGTTCAGAGACAGAGTCTAATTGTTTGGCTGTCCTTTCTTCTCTCTAGCACTCTGCTAGCTTTGATTTCAGTGCCTGACCTCTCTGGGGCTGGCAGACAGGAGTGTTTCTAATTCTAGCCAGACCGGTGGATGTGTTTGTCAACAGACAACTAAAAATCCCAACAATTTAGCAGAAAGCTAGAACAGGAAAAAAACCCACGTTTTAAAGCATCACATCGAAAGGCCATTAGCTGCAAAGGATTAAACTAAGATGGTCTCATACACTTTACTTCTTCTGTAGTAGCTGAAGAAGCAATAACCTTATGGTGGGAAAACCAGTTTGGTAAAAGTAACCAGCTGTATATCAAATCCATCTGCCAGTCAGGATACACTGTCATCAGAACAGTGTGGTAAACACACTGTAGGTAAAGCGTGTGCTTCACGGGTGGCTAATTTCTGGCAAATAAATATTACCCACATAAGTGTTTAGAAAAATACTGCAGGTTTAATGGGATTCTCTCTGAACCTATGCATCTGAAGCAGTCAAATCTGGAGAGACAAAATCGTGCGTATTGTTTCCATGAAATTCATGCAAAGTATTAAGAAACTTCAGATGTAACAGTGTAATACTAGACAGATCCATTGCATAAATTGGAGAAGCTGGAATGCACACTGCAATGGCTGGAATTTTACATTAATATGCAAGGTCTGCAGTAACTCATAAATTCTGTCCTTTTATTATAAAAAATAAAAGAGAATGAGATTTTGAGTTTCTCTAGAATTCATTCTCCAATAAGACAGTTTGTGCTGTGACAAAATAAAGTAACATAGTCCACGACTTATGAAATGAGAGATCAGAATGTTCTGGCATACAAGACAGTTTTAAAGTCTGAACAGTTTTAAGTGATATAAGCATATTATAAAAACATATGAATTACCACTGTGGAAATCTGATGTTGAAGTACCTTCCCCAAACACTTCAGATTTCACACCAAATACAAGCTTATATACTTGATGATTACATTCCACAGCTTTCTAAATGAGCGGCTCAGACAAACTCCCAAAGCTTTCCAACAGCCTTTATCACAAACCCAAAGCATTCAAATTGTATCTGGCAGTCCTGGTATTGTCTCTGTTGGGCCCAAACTAAGTTCTTTTATGCAGTTATGCATAAAAGTCAGGCATCTGCAGATAAGCTTGGGAGTGCTGCTGAAAAACACAGGAGAATACTGACCACTTGCAGCAGAGTTTGTGCAGGAGTGGGAAACGGGCCGATCTGATGTGAAACTTCAGGAAGGCTTTGCTAGATAACACAGCTTGATCTCAAAGAACCTCCCAACCTCCTTTTAAGTAACAGAGCCCAAACCTTGGCCACCGGAACTCTTGGGCATCTGAGCCACTCATGCTGTGCCCCTTGGGTTACCCTCTGCCTCAGAACCTTCCTAAGTTCTTCTGCCTCTACAGCCAGGACAAATCTCTTCCCCTTCCACGCAGGCGAAATAAACCAATGGGCTGTCACAGAGAGGAAGGAAATCTCAGAGGACTCGTTCTTACTCTGGAAGTGGTGAACAGAATAGAATTAAGGTACCCTGCCACAGCCTGTTCACGTTCCTCACGAAGGAATGCTGCTGGCTTGGAAAGACAGGGAGGCTGCTATGCCTGCTTGTACAGTAGCCTTCCCTGGCTGCTACTCTGCAGGATGGAGGGAGCTGAAAAGGTTGCTAACGTGTTTTCACTCGTCTAGGAGGTGACAATAACTGAGGAGGCTAGAGACTGGCTTCTACCTCCTGCTGCCCCCATGGTCCATACCTGCTTTGTCACTCCAGTTCTCCAGTGTAACTCTGTCTTTCTCTGTTCAGACTCATTCTATACCCTTCTCTTCCCTTTTTACTCTTACTCCCTTCTTTTAACGTTCCCTCTCCTATCATTCTAATGCTTTCCTCCTGCGCAGCAGCTGAAAAATGCAATTGTCCTTGCACTTTCCAAAACAACCAAGAAAAAAGTCCAAACCAAGCGGTTAGTTCTCTGTTACACACTGCTGTCCTGCCCTGTTGCCTTTCTGGCACTTCTCTAGCTTGACTGTCTGAGGAGGAGCTGTGTTTTCTGTTCCACACGTCTAGCAAACTAGGGCAACAGTTGCCTGTGGATCTCTCGACGACACAAAAGAAACAAACCTACACAAAAATAAGTAGAGACAAATGGAAAACTATGTTCCTTGTTTTGAACATGTCTTTTAAGAGCGGAACGTACACAGACAGGCACACAAACATACACCTGTAGTTCTTGTTTTACTATATCCTAAATTTAGATTGCTTTCTCTTCACTTTAGCAATGAAGTCCATGGAACATACCTTCACCAATGGATTAATAACACCAACATTAGGGCTTGCATTAAACATTTTGTTGTAGTTAGTCTCCCTGTTAACTAGCTCCAGCTGATAGAACTTTTTGTCCTCCTAAAAAGAAGAACAAATAGAAACTTCTTTTTATGCATTTTCAATTAGCGGCCAAATCTGCCTATAAAATGATCCCAAATAAATGTATGTTTACATTTGAAAAGAAACTAGTAATTTAAAAAGTTGCATTTAATATTGAATATGTTTTATGTATTGTAAGTAGCAAGTAATTTCTATTTATGCAGTTCTGCTGCAATTCCGTGCTCCTGAGAGTGAGCATGGCCTAAGGGATTACGCAGGGGGGAAAACTCAGTATAGTTAACTTCTGATCTTTAATTAATTTGAATTTCCTCATTCCTTCTTGCTTCTGAGTCAGGATCTAATCAGACTAATCTGAGTCAGGGTGTTGTGCTCTCAATTTGGGAAGCTCGGCAGATCAGGAAGTTGCTCTTAGAAACCTCACAGAAGAGAGTGTTTCTTACACGGCTTCCATGGCTGGCTTATTCCAGGATTGGAGACAGGAGATGTCTGATCAAGGGCACACTGACATCTTTTTTTTGGTAACAATATATTGTGCTTGATGGTGCAAAACTTTCTGCGTCTAATCAATTTTACTCTTAGGAGTCCCTGGAACCAGAGGAGCACTGTGTTAGAGTATGAGCACCATGCTAGCAGGGTTGGTTCTTTAAATACATTTCAAACACTTTGACTTTGATTAACTTTTGTATCTGTCAAGATAGTAAACCAAGAGAGCATAGAAGTCTTACAATCAATTTCTTTATGAGTTGGTCCCGCTCTGCAATTAAGTCTTTCAGTTCTGAGATAAGCTGCAAGTCTTCTGGTCTTGATTCTCTGTTTTTATATTTTTCTTCCATTTCTTCTAAACTTTATGGGAAAGAAGAACAGCCCCTTTAGCCTGATCCAGCGTTAAATGATGAATGGTCACATCATTGCTTAGTACACAAATGAGTTCAAGGAGTAAAGACAGAAGGTGATTTTATTATCATGTTGAACTAAATTAATGTCTATTATCATTCAACTTTAGCTAGTTAAAAAAGTAACAATCAACAATAACCATAACCTTTGCTCCAGTAACTAATCACTGGGGCACGGTTCTAAAAACTTAACCTTCTTGTGCATGCAGTACTAAGTGTTTCAAAAAAAAGGCCTCTTGGAGGCAGACTGAAAATAAGGCTTTCAAAACGATCATATGGACAGGAGAATCATAGAAGACCTAGCTAAGACTGGTTCTAATGTCAAATATAGGGACTGTAGTGCATTATATTTAATGCTAATGTAAATAATAAAAGGTGGCTATTCACTTTCTTGATGAGGAAAACAAAGTCATTTTTCTTTTCCTAGATGACTACTCTGGATAAAGATGCCTGTTTGTGATACTGGAGAAACTGGATAGACAGACAAAGACTGGCACCGTCTTCCTCAGTTCACGTGGAACATGCTGGAACAAAGATATCCAAGAACAGTGAAGACTAACAGGTAACTAATTCCTCTCCACAAAAGCAACTTTATACCATTAGAGATGAAATAAAGGAATGAGCTGCAAAAGAAAAGCAATAACACTTGGATATTAGGATATCAGTATTAATAGAAATGTAACAATTGGTAAACAGTTGGAAAAAAAATAGGAGAAAATTTCAAATGCTTGGTGGGAAAGCATTAAAGGAGAGAAGTGAAATAAGCCATGTGAGAGAGGAATTGTACAAGTAACTGCATAAGTATCCTCGTTTCTTCTTAAAGACCAAGTTTTGAAGACACAACAGTTTCAAATGACTGTGTCTCTTTGAAACAGAAATATAATCATCACGATGCTAAGCATTATTCCAGAGGAATCTACTACAACACTTGTCTCACATATTCAGCCCTCAGATGTAAGGAGGAAGTTCTTTACCAGGAGAGTGGTGGAGCACTGGAACAGGCTGCCCAGGGAGGTGCTTGAGGAGCTCCCTTCCAACCCAGACACTTCTCTGTTTCTATGTAGATTAGTGAGCCAAGTTTCAGAACAGACTTAGGAAATTTAACAAACTCAATGAAAAAATAAGAAAAAAAAATAATCCCAAACAAACTCAGAAAAGAATCTACAAATTTAAGGTGTGAGCTCAAACTTAATTCCACAAGACACCTGGAAATAATAGACATAATTTTTCACTTCAGATAAATATTTCCCTTCAGAAGCAGCTATGTGATTTTTGAGTCGCATCCAAAAGAACAGTTTATATTAGATGATATTTATAGCCTTCAAATAACCTGAGATTATATAATATATTTACATAAAACATTATGAATGTGAACAACATGCCTGTTTTGATTTGCAGAAAAGGCACTTGACTCAGCAGAACAGGAATACCCTCAGCTGGCTTACTTTGTGTGTCTACATTTTATGCTGGGCTAAGCTGTTCTATGCCACCACCAGAGCATAGCACAGAGTTACGCACGGCTTTGAATTTATTTTCAGGTATTTCAGAGAAATGTGGGGGTTTTTCTGTTTCAAAGAGATAACATGTAGTTTAAAGACTCTAGTTGTAGAGCCTAATTAAGGATACCCACTCTCAATTAGAGAGGGATAGATTCTCCATCTCATAAACAGTCACGAGGCCAAGATTTAGGTGAGGCTGAACCTGGAAACAGTGAAGAAATAACTGCAGAAGACTCTTCTGTTTTCTGATGGTTTGTTGTGGTTGGTTGGTTGGGTTTGTTTGTTTTGTTGGGTTGGTTTTGTTTTTATAGTTTCCTTTTTTGACAGCTCCTTGCTTCAGTGTAAGTAGAGAGATATAACCCAGTGAAAGCCAGGTCAGGGCACCCTGGATAATGTTTGCTGTCTTTAGGCCACTGGTTGCTTTCTTCAGCTCTAAATTGTGCAAGAACCAGGAGCAGGGATCCAACTAAATTCAGAAAATTTCAGGAGACTGAAAGCCATACGACTTTGTGGGAGGAAAAAAAATAAATCAGGGTACACAGTTCCAAAACCTAGTTCTGGGGACATGTTTCTCATACAAGATAAATGCAGTAAACAGGAGGTAGTTTACACCTCAGTCACTGAATGGCAAGTTGCCACATTTATCAGGGCATGAGAGTGTGCATATGGACACCTACAAAGGGTAAGAACTAGAATTTTGTACCCACCTTATTTGAAGACATTTTCTGAGTTCTCATTATCAAGAAAAAAATTAGATCCATTTGGGCTTTACTGTCCATTTTTATTTGATATTTACTTTAAAAAATGCTCTATCATAGACTTAGAACCATCTCTATCAGGTACTTAGAACTCTATCATATACTTAGAGATGTCCCTGCTTGTGTAGGGAGGTGGGACCAGATGACCTCTAGAGGTCCCTTCCAGCCTAAAACATTCTCTGATAACCAATTATTTTCTCTGCCATAAACCTTTTGTGCTGCAAATATAAACCCCTCAGTGAGAACTCTGTGTCAGACAACCCTCTATGGGCTGTAAAACCTCAGCCAGAAACACTGACCAAGGGGTTAAGTCGCAGAGAGAGATACAGAAGGAAGTCAGGAAGACCCCAGTTAGACCAGGCACTACTACTCCACTTCTGCCCAGAGTGGGCCTAAGCCCAGGTGGCATTTTGACTCAGGGACACTCTGCAGTATTCTGTTACTGTTTTGCTCACATAATCCACTTCAGACACCAGTTTTCCTTATGTGAGCAAACCTGAAAATGATTGCACCGCTCGTGGGCTATAAGATTCTTAGAAATATTGTACTGTTTACAAACTTGCTGAAGAAACTCTTGTGTTCTCAAAAACGTTGTATTAAAGTTTGAGGAAAAAAATGTCTGAAATAATGTTCCTCCAATTGTTTAAGTACTGCACAGATTGAATATATTTCCGACTTGGAATTTTTTGGTCTCAACTCCCTAAGAATTTATCTCCCTGAGTTATAGAATCGTGTTTCCTAAAGAATGCAAGATTAGGACCCTTACTTGATTGAGGATTTTGCACATCTGCATCTCTGCAACATCTTCAGCAGCTTACAGAAACCAGAATAAACTATTAACTGAACGCAGCTACATCAACATTTTTTTTAACGCAACAAAACTTACGAAATTTGTAAAGCTGAATTAATTTCCTTGAGCAGCTCTTGGGTCTTATTAAAATCTGCCAGCATGCTTTGTTTCTCTCTGATGTGATCTGCTGTCAAGACATCCAGCTCTTTCTCAAGTTTCTTGCTTAAATCTTGCTCATGCATCCTGTTTAATTTATTATTTGTTAAAAAGAGAGTTATTCTAAAATCAGACTTGTTTGTTCATCATGATTTTCTGCCATTCTTTTAATGTCTTTTACACAGTATCAGACAACACAGAAGGAATTACTGAATCATCAAAACCTCGTACTTACTGCCCTCCAATCTTCTAGCTTATTTCGTGGAAAACGCATCTCCTTTAATGCTTTTTTTAAATAAACAAACAAAATGAACTTTTAAAAAAACACCACCAAAACCCGACACTTGAGTGGGCTGCTACTAAAGTATGCCAACATGGATGGCTGAAATGCAGCTGAACTGTGTGGTGATGTTCGCTAACTTTACTAGGAATGGGCATAGCTTTCTCTAAAGACTAAATGATACAGAACACCACTTGGTCAAGAGAATAAATTAAAAGCTGCAAATGGTAAAATTTCTTGAGAAACGCAGCATGCGGAAGAAAGCACATTTGAGTTTGGGGGGGAAGTTCATACCTGATCTGTTGGTTGGATTCGCTGCGTATCCTAAGAACTTCTTTCCCTTTAAACTCTAATTCCTTAGTCAATGCACTTATATTTTCATGAAGATGCAGAATCTCTTTGTCCAGTTCAGCTATATGATGGTCTCGGTGTCTCAGTTCATCTTGGAGATCTGATATTCGGCATAAAAATTCTTTCTCCTATAGTGTAAGTGGTAGCAGCAAAAAATATTTTAAATAGCCTTGTCTCTCAGAAGCACAATACTTGCTTCTGGATGAGAACAGCCGAGCAGAATTTTCCATTCAATAGAGAGCTTTTCCAGTTTTTTACGCTAACACAAATTTCAGTTAAAACTGGGGTGCTTTTCATGGCGTACGAGTACAAATAAAGCAGCAATCAAAGCTATGTAACAAATCATTTTCATGGGTGAGAAAATTTAACACCTGCCTGTTCAAGTCTGTGTAGCTCATCACATTTTTTTGCTCAGAGATACAAAGAACAGATACTGTTAAGAACCAGGGGGGTGGGCATTTATCATTTTCTACCTCTTCAACATTAAAGAAAGTGGTTTTCCCTTTACAGCCCCATACAATGGGACAAAGTCCCTGCACCGACGAACACTATGATTCATAAGTCTTAAGTACACTATTCCCACAGCAGAACATGTGCTACACAGCTTACATAGTATTCATGTCGTGTCCAATAAATCAATTAAAGTCATTCTTTCTGCATATAGAAATTCGAATGAAGTGAACATCTGGGAAGCTCCTCTGGAACTCATCCCCACAGTTTTGATAATGATCCTCCTTAGTTTAGAGAAAGTCTGTAATAAAATCAGCCTTTTTCAGAGTTTTCCATTTCCACCCATCCTACTTCTTACAGCTTCACAATAATTGATGACCATATAGGTTTCACAGCTAGAAAATCAGCAGATATTTCAATATATTTTTAGGTGTAATTGTGTTTTGTGCCTTCACGCATCCAGAAATACAACTGTATCCTAAGGCATCTGCTTTTTAGGACATCTTTAGGAATAGACCTTTAACTCTTTACCTCCCTACAGGCAGACTGCATTAAAGTTACAAGAAAAAGCAGTGGAAAATTTATACCCACATATTTAAATATTTCAAAAAGTAGCAAAGATAATCATCCTGTTCAGACCTCTCTGCTTCTAGTTCAGCTCTGACCCTGGGAAGTGATGAGCATTCTAAGGCAGGAAAACACAATTAATTGCTTTGCCCTCAGCACAACTAAAGCTCGTGCTTAGCAGATCATTGCACTGAGGCCAAAAGCACACGGCATTTGGTTGGATCAAACATATGCTCTAGCAATTTAATCTTTTTTTTTAACCTGACATCTCTTTTAGGTGTCTCCCTCTAGACTTAAACAACACACAACTGAAACTATATCCTCCCAAATCCCACGTTTTCATCCACTGCTGACAGCACCACAGTTTTGCCCCTAGAGCTCACAGTTCTAAACAAGCAAGGGAGAGAAACAGAAGGGCTCATCTTCAACTGGCTCTGGTTTTGTGTAAAGGCTTTAGCCAACTAACCCTGTTTCCTCTCTTAACACATTTCTAAAGCCACTTCACCTCCTTGGTGAGGTACCATCAGTAAATCAGTCCTGAGAAGCCTACTGTAGAAGCAAGTAAAGTAGTAACTTGAATTTTTAGTTACTACTGGAAGAACTGATTGTGTATTTGCTGCTGAAAGCAAATGTAGTCCATGCTGGCTTTGGGATCTGGGGCTGTGTTTGGGGTTTTTTTGTTTGTTTAGGGTGTGGTTACTTTAAGAAACAGTTGGAAGCTGCTACATCATCATCTCTGCTTTCTTAGATGCTAATTTATCTTTCTCAATTTGGGTCCTGAAAAAAAAAAACCACCACCAAAACAACAGCTACAAAGCTACCTGTTATGTTTGAAGCAATCATTTGGTTTTAAGCAAACACTTCTTAGCCATATCACTTAGACTTTGGAGAGAAACAGCCTTTTCCTTTCTGAGTCCTGCTGGCAGCTGAGGACGAGCAGAACTTTGCAGGAATCGTCACCTTCCTCCCACAGAAGCCACAGTGCTCCCGGACGGCTGTGCAGTTCTGAGAGGAAACACCTTTGATACCAGAGCCTCTACCAGGCTTCAAATGAAGTTTGAAGAGGAAAAAGCTAAGCAAGGAAGTTTAGGTAAATGGGTAGGGATGCATCATCTTCTGGTGCTGGCTGACTTTGAAGGATTACGTGTTTGCTGTCTGTGTGCGACAATTCTTGCCTCCAGCCAAGAGAAAATGAATACTGATTACACAATTTTAGTCAGTTGCCAGCAATGCCCCCTACCTGTCGCCTGCCGAGTTCTATGCTCCTTTCAAGCTCCATTTTGGCAGCTACCAGTTCTTGTTGATGGTTGTGCCTCAGCTGGTCAATTGCTGCTGCGTGTTGGTGGTTTAGCTCTGAGCGCAAGGAAGCTAGATACCCCAACAAAAAGAGAAGTTCATGTTGCAAATGTTTCCACCAATCAACAACAGCAGTCCATCTGCCTCGAGTATCACTGCTGACCCAACACCCACTGCTTGTATCAGCTAACCAACTGTCCTGTCACTCTATTCCTGTTACTTTCCGAAACATTCTCCATCATCAATTTTCATTGCTTACTCCTTCCAAAAAACCCTACAGGTAAGAGCTTTCAATGAGCAGTTTGAGCTTACCTGTTAAAGCTTATCCAAAAAGGAACAACTAGGTCCACGCTGAACGACTCTGAGATGCACTACAGTATTATAATACACACACACGTAACATATGTGCAGCTCTCTTTGTATGGGTAAAAATAATGCCTTTGGACTACTGGCAAATTTGAAAATGTAATACCTAACATAGCTTTTCCTTCATCCTCCAGCTCAAACCGTAGCGTCTGAAGCTCCTGTTCCATCTCCAGTTTGAAACCTTCCATGGCTTGTTTATGTGTTTCTTTCAGCGCCTGAAGTTCTTCCGAGTGCTTCTGTCGTAGGCGTTCTTCTAATTCCTATGAAATTCAAATGGACAAAATTTATTCTATAGCAGCTTAGGGAATCTATAAAATATTAAACAATAAACAACTGGCAAGAAAAAGCAGGCACTGGCGCACTCCAGAAATTATTAAAAATGCAGCGACACGGCTCCTATTTTCTTCTTTTACTAATTATCCTACTACTGCACGTTTCCTTGACAGCAGCCGATGGTTACCAAGATTACCTGGGCACCAGAACTGTGCTCTGCTGGCAGCTGGAAAAGAATGAAGAAATAATCTGTGGATACATTGACAACAGCAAGCACCCTGCTAGGTGCAGATCCGTCAGTGGGTCTAGCGTGCAGGCAACACGCATCTGGAGATTTTGGCTCCCCACTGACAGCTGCATTTATTCCCTATTGAAGTATGAAGCATAATGTCCCTGCTGCACATTCCTAGTTTCAGTTCGAGCAAAAGGAATCCAACCTTGGGTGCTCCAAAGCCAATCTACGATGTCAACCAAAGTACATTAAGTGGGGGCAATGGAAGACTTGCTCACAAAGGTATGCTGTAGACCTGAACCTTAAAAAAGCTTAAGAAACACTCCCTAGTAAGTACCACGCATTGCCAAAGCTTCAACTTCAAAGCTGATTTAGACGAGGTTTCAAAAAATGTAATGTATGATGTTCTTTGGGAAATGAAAATGGTCTCGCAAGTTCCAGAACATACTTTATACAGAAAATATAAAATACATCCCAAAAGGAGTCAACTGACAGGAAATATCAGAAACCACATCTGAAATTAGGCAGCTGTCATGGAAAATACAGAGGAACCTATTCCAAATCGAAACTAGAATAGAATGTTGTGGATGATGTTGCTGGAGTGCCTACATCAGTGGACAAGGGAAGAGCCAGGGATGTCATCTCTCTGGATTTCTGTAAGGCCTTTGACATGGTCTCCCTCCCATAACATCCTTCTCTCTGCATTGGAGAGAGATGGCTTTGATGGGTGGACTGTTCAGAGGATGACAAACTGGTTGGACGGTCACATCCAGAGGGTAGTAGTCATCATTAGCTCGATGTCCAGGTGGAGATCAGTGACAAGTGGCATCCCTCAAGGGTCTGTACTGGGACCAGTGCGGTTTACTACCTTCACTGGTGACACAGACAGTGGGATCGAGTGCACCCTCAGCAAGTTTTCAGATGACAGCAAGCTGAGTGGTGTGGTTGACAGTGCCTGAGGGGCAGGGTGCCATCCAGAGGGACTTGGACAAGCTTGAGAAGTGGGCCTGTGTGAACCTCATCAGTTGCCCCAACCCAGGGCCTGCAGCTGGTTGGCAACTCCTGGTATCAAAACAGGCTGGGGGATGAAGGGATGGAGGGCAGCCCTGCAGAGAAAGACTTGAGGGTATTGTATTGGTGGATGCAAAGCTGGACATGAATGAATTGGCAATGTGTGTTTGCAGCCCAGAAGGGCAGCCGTATCCTGGGCTGTATCCAAAGTGTGGCCAGCAGGTCGAGGGAGGTGATTCTGCCCCTCTCCTCCGCTCTAGTGAGACCCTGCCTGGCATACTGCGGCCAGCTCTGGAGCCCCCAGCACAGGAAGGACATGGACCTGATGGAGCAGGGCCAGAGGAGGCCACAAAAATGATCAGAGGGCTGGAGCACCTCTGCTGTGAAGACAGGCTGAGAGAGGTGGGATTTTCAGTCTGAGAAAGCTTTGGGAAGACCTTTCAATATTTAAAGGGCACCTATAAAAAAAAATCTTCTAGAAAGAAAGAAGTCTTTTCAGCAGGGCCTGTTGTGACCAGACAAGGGGTAGTGGTTTTAAAATAAAAAAGGGGAGACTTAGACTAGATATAAGGAAGAAATCTTTTATGATGAGGGTGGTGAAACACTGGCACAGGTGGCCCAGAGAGTTGGTAGGTGCCCTGGAAACACTGAAGGTCAGGTTGGCCAGGGCTCTGAGCACCCTGCTCTAGTTGCAGATGTCCCAGCTCAGTGCAGGGGGGTTGGACTGGATGAGCTTTAAAGGTCCCTTCCCACCCAAACCGGTCTGTGATAGCAATGTCAAAGTACTGTAAAGAAACGTGTGTTGATGATAATTTTACATACATATGCACATATACTGGTAGAGTATAAAGCAAGATATAAACCAACACCATTATTAGAGATGATTTTCAATATTTCTTCATCAGATTTAACTGGATAAAAATGTTACTGGAAGACATCAGCTGAAAAGGAAATTTAGTAGGTATGCAGATTCTTTTCTTTACTAATTCCAAACGTGTACCTAAATGGCTAAAAAGGCAACATTAGGAACATCCCTAGGAACCTGCCTTTTGTTCTTGCTCTTTTGTTTCCTCCATGTTTTGAAAGGCAAGGATATGGGCTTCCTGAAGTGACTTATGCCTTTGTTGATGCTCCTCTTCTAATTCCTGGATCTCCTGAGTCAGCCTCTGTCGCTCCTGACTGAACTGGGCTTGCAGCTGTTGCAAAGAACTCTGTGACTGGGAGAGCTGCATCTCCAGATTCTGCTTCAGTAAGGAGATCTAACCCACAACAGAACAGCAAATATCCGTTAGTCATTAATACTCACATCAGCTCTGAAAAAAACAACATTCAAAAGAAGAAAACACTTGAAATTTTAAAGCCAGAGCGTTAACTAAAAGACAGATAGGCAATGTCATCTATCTACTGAATTTGTTATTAATAGTATTATCTCAGAGATCTAATAATTCCATTTAAATAGTTTGGTAAGGATTACCACATCTGTCAGTTCATACTACAGCACTACCATGGCCAAATTATGAAAATTTACTTCTAGGTTTATATAAAAGATCAATAAAAATGACACTATCAAGGTCTGAAATCAAAGGCCTCAATTATTAAGATGAGCTGTTCTTCAGGGGAACATCATGTCAGTTCCGTAAGGAAAATCCCGCAGTTGGCAGGGGAGGATATCCTGGGATTTGTGAATGGATTGAGTTTTGTATCTTTTGATAGGGCACGGCCCTATCTTACTGGTAGTGTTCTAATTTAAAAAGAAAATAGTAGCACACCACTCTACAGCACAAATAAAATGTTACACTTGATGGATTCCCTCCCCACACATTTTATTAGCTCAGTAATATTACAGGAGTGAGTTTCCTGTTGGTTTTCGAGATCTAGGATCTAAACAATCTCAGTCACAAATACTCATTTTCTTAGTGACTTTGCAGATTACCCTTTTCACCCCACAAACATCTTAAGATGTTAGAGCAGACTGTACTCCTTGAAAAAGCTCCCTTTTCTTTTTGTAATAATGCTATACTTTGTTCTTCACACCAGAGAGCATCTTTTCAGAGGGAAAATACTGAACTTGTTTTCCCTTTAGAGCCAAACATGAGAAAGATAGCCCTCAATTCTGGAAACAAGTGGAAACGCTTTGCCAAGTGACAATTTGAATCCGTAAGGACATTTTCAAGCCTCAGAGCATTACATAAAATTGAATTATCAACGAAAGTCTGATAGTGTCATTTGATTCAGCATATTTGAAAATTAATTATGACAAATTAATAGCGACATTGCACATCAATTTATCGATTCACAGAACAGTAAAACCCAACACTTAAAGCACTAATAGCAGCATACCAAGGACAACTTGCAGCATGAACATTACTGTAGAACATGTGGGTTTGTGTTTTTGTTTTTGGTTTTTTTTTTTCAGAAGGACACAGCTTAAGCAGATTGGAAAGAAAAAAAGCTACGCTTAAAGGAAAATAAGCACTAAAACAAAACAAGCAAATTAATTTGAATGAAATGAGCATGGCTTGTTGCATTTCAAAATCACCATGTCTTTGTGTCTGGGCATATACAGCCTACCTTCTAAGTATACTGTATCGACTGTATTGTACTTCAGACACCTCTGGGACGGATTATCTCCAAGGGAAGGAGCATAGTGAAGGCCTATGCTACATCAGGATTAGGAGATTAGGAGCAAAACAGCAGAGAGTATTTAAAATGAGAGCAAACTCTGGGTTTATATAGTTTTACATATTATGTTCTCTGTTTCTCTCCTATATCCCTAATGTTTTATTTGCTTTTGTGAGTCCTGCTGAGCACTGAGGTGATGTTTTCATGGAATTACAGTCCCCAGACCTAATCTCTAGATGTAATATGTCAAGGTAAAGTTCATAATTTTACACAATAAATTAGAATTATTTTGTTTGTTTGTTTTCCCTTGTGCATCACTTTGTGTCTATCTACACTGAATTTCATCTGTCACTTTATTGCCAAGTCTATAAGCTTTTTACAGCTCTTCTGTAATTCTTCATCCAGTCTTTGTCCTTCCCACCCTGAATAACTTTTTATAAACAGCAAAATTTCCCATCTTACTTATTCACGCACAACCTGTAAAATAAAGAACGTTGAACGTCAGTGCAACTCCACTGATACTCTACCTTCACTCTGCTAACTCTGTATTTAGCACCCATCTTCCAGCCGGTTACATAGCCATGCAAAAACTTCCCTCTCCTCTCAAGGAGTTCTCATTTCCTCAGAAGGCCCAAAGCTTCTTGGCTGGTGTCCTTCAGCACAGCGTGGCCAGGGCTGCCATGCACATCAGACAAACCAAAAATACAGCCACATACTGTACCCTTCCTCTTCGACACTACAAACTCACCGCACTGCTGCGGTCACTTGGCACCATCCGCCTGCTGCTCCCAGTTTTCATCTGCGCATCATCAGCTGGTATTGCAACGTGCTCTTGTCCTCCCTCTCCAGAAAAGCCCTAAACAAGCTACTCTTATCTAAATGCCCCTTTGATCTTCTCACATCCCCCATCTACTCTAATTCATCCCATGTTCACTACTGGGCCCTTCTCTCTTTCCCTGCTTTTCTGTAACCTCCTATCTGCCTGTGCTGTCCTTTCACCTCTAGCTTTGCCTTTGCTCCCTCCTTCGCTGCCAAACTGCACCCAGCAAAAACCAGACCCTGTCTGCAGGGCCATGTCCCCCTGCCTTTTTGAGCAACTCTTGTGCTTCTTTAGATTACCTCTGCACCTATTTAACCACCTTCCATACACTCTCAGGGTTTGTTGAGTTTGGGTTGTTTCCCTGACATCACTATTGCAAGTTGGCTCTAGCATCTCTACTCGCTGTCTTCCTCCCTTTCCTGTCCTTCCTCCTGCCTTCCTTGCCCACCCTTCCTTCCCGTCCTTTGCTCTCTTCTCCCGCCTAACTCCATTTTTAGTATCCTAGGGATGTGCAGATTGGATAGCTTTAAGAGATTATTCAGTCTAATTCTTTGCACTAAGTGGCAACTCTATACACAAATTACTGCTTAAAAATTTCCTATGGAGGAAATTCCCCAGTTTTCACTGGGATCCTCTTCCTCCGAGCGCCCGGGGCAGAAACGCTGAGATACTGAACAGACATTCTGTCCACTCTTAATTGTCCCTTTCACTGTGCTTCTGTCCCTCGGGTTTCTCACCGTTGCCCTGTCCCATTCCATGGCCACCAAGAGGTACAATTCTAGGGGAAGTCCTGCAGAACCTCAGGTGATTTAACCATCGTACTCTAAAAGCCTTTCATGATAACATTCAAATGGAGTCAACCATGGTACCTTAGCCAAATTTTTATTTAGATGACATGAAAAAATATGTATTTCTAGCTTGAAGTTAAACCTCTCTAAGTTCCTGCTCCAAATTCTGATAATTCTCCACGTATAATTTATATAAATTTTCAGCGTGAGCCACAGGCAAAACATTTTTCATTGAATTTCCTTTTTGAAAATGCAGAAAAATGCATTTTAGCTGAGATAACCAAGAGAAGTCTGACAGCTGTCCAGGAAGCCATCTTAGAAGAGATCAGGAATCCCCTTCTCAAGAGCTGTTCACCCGTCCACCAGATGAAAGCGGCCCTGTAACTGCAGCCTGGCGTGAGTGCTCCGCAGGGCTCAGTACTGAGCCCAGTTCCCTTTAGCAACTTTAGCAATGATCTAGATGAGGGGATTGAAGGCAGCCTCAGGAAGTCTGCAGACAACAAGTTGGACAAGATTGCTGATCTGCTTGAGGGTGGGGAGGCTCTAGATGGGGATCTGGACAGGCCGGATCCATGGACTGAGGCCATCAGTATGAGCTTCACCAAGGCCAAGTGCTGGGTCCTAAACTTGGTCCACAACAACCCCAGGCAGCGCTACAGGCTTGGGGAGGAGTGGCTGGAGAGCTGCTGGTGGAAAGGGACCTGGGGGTGCTGATCAACATCCAGCTGAACATGAGCCAGTGTGTGCCCAGCTGGCCAAGAAGGCCAATGGCATCCTGGCCTGGATCAGAACTGGTGTGGCCAGCAGGAGCAGGAAAGAGAAGTGATTGTGCCCCTGTACTCAACACTGGTGAGGCTGCACCTGGAGTACTGTGCTCAGTTTTGGGTCCCTCACTACAAGGAAGATATTGAGGTGCTGAAGTGTGTCCAAAGAAGGGAAATGGGGCTGGTGAAGGGTCCAGAGCACAAGTTTTACAAGGAGCGGCTGAGGGAGCTGGGGTTGTTTAGCCTGAAGAAAAGGAGGCTGAGGGGAGACTGCTCTCTCTACAGCTGCCTGACAGGAGGGGGTAGTGAGGTGGGGATTGGTCTCTTCTCCCAGATAACAAGTGATAGGACAAGAAGAAACAGCCTCCAAGTTGTACCAGGGTAAGTTTAGGTTGGACATGAGGAAACATTTCTTCACAGGGCAGGTGAAGAAAAGGTTGTCAAGCCCTGGAAGAGGCTGCCCATGGAAGCGGTGGAGTCATCATCCCTGGAGGTATTTAAAAGCCCTGTAGATGTGGTGTTGAGGGACACGTTTTAGTGGTAACTTGCTGCATTAATGGCTGGATTTCATGACCTCAAAGGTCTCTTCCAACCAAAACGATTTTATGACTCTGAGTCGACGCATGAAAAGACTACACGGAAAATAAAGGACAATAAGGATTAAATGTTTGTAACAAGCAAGTCAGATTAGTGTGCCCTTCTAATAACAGGATGATGTTGTTGTTGAAAGCACGTAAAATATTAAAAACCCAGTTATTTTTAGGAGAGTACATGATTTTAAACATGATTTTGATTATTCAGTACATAGACTGATACTGTTAAGAACACACTTTTGAGAACACTAATGCCTCCCTTTGCATGTCTTTGGAGCGTCCCTCCTGTACTCTCGTATTGAGGACCCAAAAGCAGCCAGGTCTCAACACTATTCTCAGAACTTTCAATACTTTTGTCCAAGATTTTCAGCACATTAAAAACATCAGTAAGATTTTTAAAAGATAATTAAAAACCCCAACAAAAACAAAGAAACAAACCCCCCAAAAAAAGAGAAACAGAATATTCTGGCTACAATTACGACTCGCACTGCAAAACTGCAAATTATAATACAGCATCCACCTCATGCTTTGTAGAAAGCTCTGCAATACACATTCGCACTGCCCACAAGCTTGCTTGCTTTCACAATGACAGAAAAATGCTGCTTTTATTATGCCCATGTACACAGTGCTGGATGTCCAGTGATATATACGCTTGCAGATGAAGGGATGCACACGAGTACACAAGCTTTTGATAACCAGCAGCAGACGTTCCCCTCTCCAGTGCTGCCATGTATTCTACTTCATAGGCTAAAGCTCTAAAGCAGTACTACAGGAGATGCAGGTTTATTAGTGCAAACATGCCCTGTTTACAAGCTGTAAGTGCAAATCACTTACATTGCTGATAGATTTATGCAATGCTTCACCAAGACAGTGCCGCTATGAAGAAAAGATCACAGGAATAAAGGGAAACATTCAGAAATCAACTAAGAAAAAGGGATAAGGAAGGAAGAGTAAAACATAGAACATTAATTATAATTTGATCAGGAAAAATAAGTTGAAAACTATCTGGAAGAAAATATGAATATGCTGCTTTGACTTAGTACATAAACCCCTGAACACAGAACAGTGGCGTGTTTTCCCGAGCTATGCTTTGAACGCACAGGAGAGCACGATCTCTTCAACGCTTACTCTGCACTAACATATCATGCAGCTGAGCACTTCTGAAACTATCCAACTGTTTTCTCATCTCCTTTATAGCAAATCATTCTGGGAAGAAATCATTAAATGCACCGATTTGCAGTACTATTAGGAAAGATGTTACGTAAGGATTCAATCAACAGTCAACCGTGTCTCTGAAATATCACAAGCATATTAAACACAAAAAGATTAAATTTCACTGCTAAAGGGCAGAGGATTAGTTTAGTCTGCAATGAAGACATATTTGTATTAAATACTTACTTCATTTTTCTTAAAATTCAGAAGAAGATGGGTAGGCAAAAGATTCTCTGGCAAAAAATGCCTTAATGTAGCATTTACATTAATGATGATTGCTAATGAAATGCAAAAAATAAAAATGCGTTGCCAAGTAAATGTTTGATATGAAATACCATTGATTGTACAAATCGGATACATCATTCGTACGTATATATGTAAAGCATGTGTGTTTTGATAAATATATGAATGGTGTAGATAAGCACACACGGGCACACAACAATCATCAAAAATGAAGTGAGAGCAACTTCAAATCCAGCACGACCAACCTCCCCTTTTGGCACAGGTCAGCCAAGAAGATGGCTTTCTCCAGGAGGCAGAAAGTATTTTGATGCCACTGTGGAAACCTACAGTTAGGAACTTTTAGATAATACTTTGTCAAAACAGAAAGAAGAAATTAATTCTTTTTCTTTTTTTTTCCTCCTGAATCTACAAAAAAGCACAACATAAAAAACTCACTACTATGGAATATCCAAAATTATCTTATCAAAATCAAAAGCTACTAAAAAGTTACTAACTTAACTTACGAAGAGTTACAAGGAACAGTTTTCTATGCAAGGGTGTAACACCAGGAGGCATCGTACTCCAGCAGACAACAGACCATCTAACAGCTCCGATTTCACTGGATTCTGACAGAGCCAATCAAACAAATCTATTTTTTTTTCCCAGGTTCCTTATCCATCTGGCTGGTTTATTTAGGAGGGAAGGTGTCAAGACCAGGAATGATCTTGTGCTAAATAAACATTCCGTTTCTAAAAAGGTTGGGACTTAATTTTGACGGACATATCTAGGCACCACCGGAGTAGGACTGAGAAATATTTAGATTTTACACCTGAAGCAGAAAGGGCAGTAATGTTCATCACTGAAAATAAACTCCAAGCAAAAGCACTTTTGGGCAGCTATATTCTCGGCCTTTTTAGTAGAGTAGACCTATTTAAGAAAGTGAGAGTTGCTCTCTGCTGCTTACAGAGTAGCCCATTTCTTTCACCAAGAAACCAGTCTTTCTTTGCTGGCAAACGGGTCTGATAACCAAAAGTTAAGGTCAGCATTTAGATTTATCACATATTCCTTAGGCTACCTCACCCAAAGTAATCTTCCTGCAGCCCCCATTTCCTGACTGCAGAATGAGAAGTGATGATCTTGTGCAAAGATTTTAACTATTAAACACTCAGATCTCACTGGCAAAAAGATGACCGTGCACAGACCAAAACAAAGTTATTTTTTAATAAATTTAAACTTATATATTTGACATTCCCACGTGTTCTAGAAAGACACGAGGCATTGGGGAATATACAGTAAATACAGCTTATTGATTTCGAACAGAACTCAAAATACGCAAGTACTTTTTAAATCTGGAGATCTAAGTATGGTATTGCTAATCAAAAGAACTTGATTATAGGACAGTGAGCTAAAGATCAGTCCTGGAAAAAAGACTGGGAAAGACAATTTAAGAATCAATCAAGAAAATACTTGAGTGTGAAAAGATGATTATCAGGCAATTTAACAATGGAATAAAGCCCTAGTAAAGAAAACCTGGTTTGCTGCTTTGACAACAGTACAAACTTGGGTAATAAATGCTCCCGTACAGAAATAATACTTTAAAATGGTATTCAATTTATTACCAGATGAAAGTTGGATCGAAACATGTGCTTATACAATATTACTTAAAAATATTTTAAAAGATTAAAACCAACTTATTTTATCTCAAAAACAGCTCGTGGTGAATCAATCACTGAAATCAAACAGGTATTCACTGGGATTAATACTAAACCTAACTGCAATTTAATATTTCCGTCCTTTATTGGATAATAAGTTTAGTAAAACAGATAGTAGGATTGCACGGGCTAGTCAAGTGGTATGGGGGCTGATTCTAGCAAAAGGTACAGCAATAGAATCAGATGCAGCTCTGTATGAAAAAGTATGCAGGCCACATTCAGGGTGGAGAACTCCAAAAGGCTGGTTGAAGTTATTACTAAAAAAATTCCATAAAAATTCAAAACATCCTCGTGACTACTTCACAGCAAGGTCCATAACCTGGGGAAAAAGTGAGAACCACCAAAGAGTGCAGGCATAATTATTACTCCCTGTAATTCTCTGATGGGGAGAAGTGATGAGGGGGAAAAAAAAAAAAAAAAAGGGAGAAGGTGGGTTTAACAGCACTATTTCTGTAGGCTGGAATTAAAGATTATTGGTTTGTGATATTACTGTGGTGAACCCTCGCTCAACTCCCTTTGAAATCAGGCTTTGTAGACATAGGCTATAAAAATTAATTTGTTTCTTCAAAGTAGAGGAACTTGTGAAAACACATCTTGATCTGGTACCTATGTATTAGCTATCCTGCTTTTACCATCTCATTTTTCAGAAGTATTGTCTTCTCCACCCTCAGCATATAACAGCTGAGCCTCAGGCGTATCTAAGGGAACGTCCTCATGCCCCAGACAAACAGCAAAGAGGTTGCTGTGTCCTTAGAACCCACTGATCATCGGGGGCTACACAGCAGAACCGAAAGGTCCTGAAGGCAGTACATGGGGAAGGATTTGTATCCCCACCTCTATTACAACAGCTTTCCTAAAAAAGCCACGTTTTCAATTGTGTTGGGCCAGCTGGTCTTGTAGTAAAGCACAGATTTAGAGATTTGAACCTATCCAAGCTTTGGGTTTGCTTTCTGCAATGAACAGTTGCTTACATTCCCATCACAGGGGCCATACTTGGTATCAAGCAGGGTAGTATTTTCCTGAAGAAGGAAGTTTACTCTGCTACTGACATTTCCATTCAGTTGCATTTTTTCCTGCATACATTAACTTACTGGATGCATGGAAGTTCTCTCATTTCAGTGTTTCTCTTGTCTAAAAATTACAGAGGCTTGACACTGAATTTCAGCTTTGGTCTTCATGTCACCCAGGGATGGGTAACGCTTTTTCCTCGCTGTTATTTCAATGTCAAATTGTGTCCAGAGCTGACCTTAGCATGCAGTTTACTGAACTTTCAAAACACTGCTGGCAATGGGAATTCTTGGGTAATAGCCCAACTAGGGAAGGTCCAACTTTCTCTGTGTATCAAAGCAGATGGGGATTGCTATGCAGTCTTTGCCTCATTTTAAGAAAGGCCTCCAATAGATGCTGCTAACCTTTCTGAAATAAAAAAAACAACCTATGTGAATCCCTCAGCTATTAGTAAAAGAAACCAGCTTCTCAGATGCCTGCTGAAGAAGCTGAAGAGACCTTTGGCATTAGTCCATTTTACCCAGGCAAAAACAACAACCACCACCCCACAACTCTCCCTCGAGATACATCTTTGGTTTGAGGAGAAAGACTGATGTGTCAGCAGATGTGCTGTCTCCGGCTGCGCCGCGTTTACGCGACAGATGACTCTGCAGAGATTTGGAAAGCAGCTGCTTCCTACTACAACATTTTGTACTTGGCTTGAGGCTTGTGACATGCTAGGAATGGAAGAGCTGCAGCAAAATTTGTCCTCTCTGGTAAGAAAAAGCAGCATTTAGATCCTCTTCCCTCTCAAAACGCAACCGTTTTCTACTGAAGAAAATGAAGTGTATGTAAGCGTACGCACATTCTGAGATACGGAACTGTCTCTGGTCCCAGTTTCCTCCTGCTTTTCTAGCAAACCTCAGTGAAAGTGCTGTGTCCAGGCTGTCATAAGGTGAAGTACTCTTCCTGTTGCTTTAAAGAGCCAGAGCTCTTTTCCAGCTGTAGGAGTCGATCAGACTGCTAGGCAAAACGCCTGCCTGTTCTGCTATTTGTATCTGTTTGCATTGCGCGCTTTTCATCTGGCAAACAGCACATTCAGTGGGCAGGGGGAAAAGAGGATCATTTAAATCTCCCGATCCTTTGGAAGGGTTTTGGATGGTCCCATTTAGTTTTAATTCTTTGTCATAACGCTGTCAGTATTTTAAAGATTGTATGCATCCTGGCTAATCCCTTCTGGAGCACAGAGGTATCTCTCAAGAAGTGCCCTTAATCTACAACTTCAGTAATCTGCTGAAGCTCAAGCAAACTTTGCCCCACCTAATACATTCTCTCATTCCTCCCTGGATTCACTGTTTTCACTATTTTTAAACCTATGCAAAAGCTACTTGAGCTACTATCTTCCAGAGCACAGAGGCTAAGGATAAAGTTTTTAAAACGAGATTCTTGCCAGATTCTTTATCTTACATTATATGGATACAGGATTCAAATTTTACGTGGGGAATGGTATTACTGTTGGATTTGGCTTAGATTTCTACCTACTCATTCTGGAAGCATAAACTGAACTCCAAATATCAAATTAAACTCTTTTCTGACTCATCCATCATTAGTTACATACAGTAGTAAGAATTTAATGTTCTTTTCATCCTTTGACAAGTAGAATTTAAAAAGTCTTTCAGTCTCCTCCAGACTGAAACTCAAACACCAACAAACAAAACCTGGTAATATTAAATTCCAATTAGAAGTATGATCTGATAGTCAAGTTTATTTGGAAATTACGGTAGCTTTATTTCAAACATCAGCCTAGATGTATTTTTAAATTTAAACATACCACGAGAGGGGCAAAAACTAAATGAAGCAACAACCAAAAGAGATTAAAAAGTCCATTAGCACACTTATCCTTTAACAGGACAACAAAGCTAACGTGTTAGTGTTCCAACTGTACCCCACTGAAAATACTTTGAAAACTCTGAAAACTCCAATTTGTTCTCTTCCTTTTGTTTGTCTGTATTGCTGAGTAGCTCTTAACTGTAAATGGTCTAACGAATTTCCTCCACTGCATTCAGAATCTTGTACACAAAGAATAAAATAATGCAGAGTGCAGTACGGGCTGAGTGGGGCCACGGAACTAAAAGCTCAGAAAAAGCGATCGTACAGCTGAATGCTCGGCAGTTGTTCTCATGTCCAAGCTTCAGGAAAAACTGCAGTGAACAATGCAGATAGAACAAATGCACCAACCCATCTGCAGGATCACATCTCTGCCTAGCACAGGGAGCCCGGAACCAGGGGAATTGTTTCTCGAGAAGGACAGGAAGTTATGAAATGGGGAAGCGCCCATCACAGACGGCCCTCTGAGGACAGCAGTGACTCTGGGTTACGTGATTATTCACATGCTCACGTACCACAGTTTCTTACTTCTTTAATGAATAGCTTTCTTACTTGGAATACAGGTGTACTGATTCTTCTGCACCTCCTGGTGAGCGGCAGAACGTAGACGGAAGCTACAGACGCAGACGGATCTAGGCAAAGACTCCCAAAGCTCCCCTGATTCTCTCCGAGGCCTGCAGGACTTGCAGCACAGTCCCATTAAAGCCCCAACTTGGAGGGCTGTAGTCAGTCACTTTCCAAGAGCTGCAGAAAGTGGTGCTCCTTTGGAAAAAATAATTATCTAGAGATGAAAGAGGAGGTGTAAAACTTTACCCTGAACTGCATTCTAGGTGCCTTCCGTTCTTTGTGTGTTCTTTGGTATTATTTTTCATTTCAGTCTGTTAAGATTTCAGCATTTTAGCTTTCCAAGTGCTTTTTAAGCCTTACCCCAAATCCCTTACCATCCACTAGATGTCATGGTAGTCACTTACTAGTAGTATTGAATACAAGAACGACCAAAGAGAACTGGGAGGGGGTGTGTGTGTGTGTGTGTTTTACTTGAAATTAATCTCCCCTGTTTTTGACAGACAAGGCTTCAGAGAGTGTGTTCAGGACAGCATCATGTGTCAAGAAGCAGAGTAAAATGATTCTGTGCTGAAAGTTAATCTCCCTTCTTTCAGGAAGCTGATAGAGGGTAATGCAGGTTAGTGTAGAAATTTCCAGCATCCGTTCAATAGCAAATCATCTGAAGAAAGGCTGACCAAGGCTGTGGAACAGGCCAGTAATCTGCATGCCAGGGAAAGAAAGCAGTTCCCAATTCTTCTAGTGTGGATACACCTCCACGGAGGCAAATAAAGACGGAGGGAGCAGTAACTGCCCTCTGGTAGAAGCTGGTCAATGCTCAGTTACAGATGTGCACAGAGCTCTGGGACTCTTCTACAACACTCCACATCATGAACAAGGGTAGACTCAGTAGCCAGAGTTTTAAGACTAAGTTTGACATTTTTTGAAAACTACAATTTGAATGTCTACCTCAGAAGCAAATATTTACATTTTTATACAGACCACAGTTTCTCACGTTTACTGTGGCAGTCTGAAAAGGAGCAGCACGCCATCACAGACACAAGCTCTGAACAGGAAGCGTCTACAATTTTTCTGAAAAGGAGAAGAATCTTTGCAGCAGGGAAAAACCCAAACCAGCTACCAAAACGTATGTAGTATACTTCTGTCCATTCTCATTGTACTACTACTAATATTTCTAGTAATAGAAGAAGGTTACACTAATGCTCGGTCATGTGATACATAAGAATAGAAAAAAATGCTGACAAACCCCATTTCTTTTACTGGAGTACATGTTTTACTGCAAAGTAAAGAAGATGGGAGAACCAATACTTGCTTGGATATAAAAAAGCCCATCCACAATCAGAATACTTGGTTCTGTTTCCAGAAAGAAATAGTTATCACAAGAAGTAGTAGATAAGAAGAATACAGGTCTTAACCTGCACATTCGGGTGCCCAGAATTGAAGGTTGCACAACTTGGAGAGGCAGAAGAAAGAACATGCTTATGCTTTAAAAAAGAAAATTCCTGCTATTTTGTCCATGGCTGAAGCTTTCTCAACAGTAAAATGTTTTTAAGAACAGCGTTAAAAGCCCATTACACAGCTAAGAGAAATGGAAAAGAGCTAGCACATCTGAATTCTCTACATATTGCATGAAGAAACTCTCACATGAATTGGTGTAGAAGGACTTGGTAAAATCTACAGGAAAAAGGAAAAAAAAAAAAAGGAAAAGCACTTTCTTTTTATGTCTTCTAGAACCATTTCTCACGTCAGAGATAAGAATACATACTTGGTCTCTAGACACTGATCCAGTTAACCTACCAACCACATTTAACTGTAGATGGTAAGTGCTGCTTTGTAAGGATGTGTTTAACAGATGAACAGCATTTTCTATCCTAATGAAGCTATCCTGCTAGAATAGCAATAATCCTACATGCAGCCTATGAAAGGCCACTCAGCTTTTCCAGTAAAAACCCAACCCATTACCTAGTTCTAAGAGCTAGAACTCACCTATCAAATGGGAAACAACTAGAAGAAGGCAGAAATTTGCAAGATTAGTGTAACAATTTAAACAAACCAACCAACCCAACCAGCTTAGTGCACTTTATGGACATGAATTTTTTGATTTAACTTTTTTTTTTGATTTTTAAAAATTATTTTAAAAAAATAATCATTTCCATTTCTAGCTGTGCCTCTTCATGCAGTTTTTTGAGCCAGTCAGCAGTATTCCAAGACATGCATACTCTATGTTGTAATCTACAGTTTAAGTAACTATGAGTCACTTCTCTCCATTCATTTAAACCTGTTCTTTCAACACATTGCTTACATAACCATTCCTATACTTAGGTGCTACGCTTCCTCGTAGCTTGTTTTGATAGATGTGACTCATTAATACATACTAGAACATTATGGACCCATACTGATGAGCATTTAATTTCTAAATTCAACCTTTCCAAACAGCATTTATACAACTAAACGGTGAAGGTTTAGACACTTTCTCAACCTAAAGAGGACTTGTAAACCACATTGTCTGTCACTTTGAGGAGTTACAAGTGGTTTGGCAGAGTCTACAGCCTTGGATTATTCTGATAAATAATTGTATATCACTGCTGGTATAGAGCAGGGCAGTGCTGCAGGTGTAAAAAACTGAACTGCAGAAAGAGAAGTTGGATTTCTGCTCACTTAACTAATTTATTTTTTTTTTAAGTTTGTTTTTGTTTTTTTTTTTTTTTTAATACAGACTTTAGGCTTTCAAAAGGGGCTTTAAATCTTTCTTCCCAGTGATGTAGACTGAGGTTGGGGGTAACAAACTCACAGTTTTACAGCCTTACTGCAGTATTTGAGGCTGTTCTATGTCAGTGTAGTTGAAAAGACAGGTATGAACAGATATCTTTTGATGGACTGAACTTTCAGTTCTTCCCAATGTTGTTTAGCCTCTTCTACACACACACACACACACACACAGAGAAGAGCAGAAGAATCTCACTTTTGTTGTCGTCTCCAGTCTATTTAGACTGTGAACCCTCAGGGGTAGAAAGTCTTCCTGCAGTTTTACAGATAACCAAGCACAGCCAGGCTTAGTGCAGCAGCTCCTGTAGTGCCCAAGCGGGCCCAAAGCAGTTTCCACTCAGAACAGCATCATTCTAGGTTAACACAGCCAAAGTTTATAGTGATCTTTGCATTACGAAACACATACCAAAAATCTGCCACTCCTCCACAAAGAAAATACTGCCTTTGATTTTCTTTTATGATGAAATGACTAGATCTGTGGATGAGGGAAAACAGTGGATGTGACCTCATGGTTTGTGACCTCAGCTTCAAGATTTTTAGCCCCTTTGTATCTGATCGCATCACAATTCAGATGGGTTGGCTACCAGATACATAAGAACCGGTGGGTGATAGAGGAGAACTGGTGAAAGGGTGGCGGTTAATGCTTCACTCTGAAAGCCTGTTACAAGTAGAGATCCTCAGGTGTCTGTTCCAGGAGATATTTGTTTCAGTACCTTTATCAGTGATATGGAGAAGACAGACAGTACCCTCATGGAGTTTGTGGATGACAGTAGTAGAGCAGAAGGCAGAGCATGGCACAGTAGAGGGGACACAGTACACTGAAAGGTAGGCCTGCCATCCAGAAGGACCTAAGTAGGTTATAGGTATGGGCTGAAAGGAACCTTATGAAGTTCAACAAGGACAAATGCAAAATCCTTTACATGGGATGGAGCAAACCCCTGCACTGGGGCATACTGAGTTACAGACCTGCTCCACATGACCTAATTCATGGCAGGCTAAAAATGAATCGTCAGCGTGGCCTGGCAGCAATGAATGCCAGCAGCATACTGGGCTGTAGCAACAACCTGT
>JANIJG010018969.1:0-11500 GCA_024611175.1 Megaceryle torquata
CAGAAAGAGTGGTGAGGCACTGGAACAGCCTTCCCAGGGAGGTGGTTGAGTCACCATCCCTGGAGATATTTAAGAAAGGGGTAGACCTCGTGCTTCAGGACATGCTCTAGTGGCAGGCACGCAGGGGGTTATTTTGTGTTTTTGAAATCGTGTCTGATCAGGGTATTTAGGTGGTGTTTTTTTACGGTGTTTTTTTGTTATGGGTATGGTTGGACTCGGTGATCTAGAAAGTGCTTTCCAACCATGAATATTCTGTGATTCTGTGTTTTTTCATAGCAAATATGTCTGATTTAGGTATACAAACAAAAGTTTGAAAAGCATGACTTAGGTCATCAAGCCTAGTTCATTATTTAAGACAGCAAAGTTATATAACTCTTCTGATATGGTCACCTTCCTGATGTGTTAACAAATGGAAAACTACAGACATGCTTTGCTATCCTAGGATAATTGAGACAGTCTCTGCAAACATTTTTCTTTCGATAGGTTCTCCATTCCTTCAGACAACTATTTTTTTCACTCTTCTGGATTGTAATATTTTTTGACATTGAATGAGCACAATTCCATATTACATTCCAGGTAAAACCCCAGCAATGTCTTCTGCAGTTAATACTTTATCTAATGCCTCACTTTTCTTCAACTAATATTCGTCACGTAATTTATGGGCTCCCAAGTTTTACAGCAAATGTTCTTATTTCCCAACTGCATGACATTGTATTTTGAACTGCTGAATTTACAGTTTCAGATTCATTCAACTATGGTGAAATACTCCATTCTTCTCAGTCTGGAAACACCGCCAGCATTCTGCATCAAAATTATGAAGTACACAACTGAATTGTAGAAGAAAAGAATTCTTCGAAGTATTAACCAAGCCCTGTGTTAGCATTTTCTCAAGATTTTTAGGATTTGGCAAGCAACTATTTTTTGCTGTGAACTGTCCCATTAGGCACAAGGAGCAGAGAAGAAAAAGTTATTTATTATGATAACACAAATGGAAGGCTTTTTCTTTTTTAATAGCAAGGACATTTAATTGTAGGGGACTTGAAATACTTTGACCTATTTAGGAACTGAACACTTGATAATTTTGAAGGTGGCAATTGTTGTGTCTGTGTGAGATCAATCATAGAGATTCCTGACTGAAATACAAGACCTAGGTTGCTGTTAATATTACTAGTAATTAAGCACTTGATCTGGTGAATTATGCATCATAAAAGTCAATGGAATTTTATCCCTTTTTGAGGGTGAAATGAATTATACACCTTTTTCCCTTGTGTATTTTTTATGCATCTGAACATACTTCACTGTGCTGACATCATAAACTGCAAAGCAGGAGTCTTAAAAACATACTTTGGACAGTGATAGTGTTCAAATATACATACATTGCTAAAGATGGGGGTTGGTTATTTAAATTCCAATACTGCTTTAGAATATGGTCATATTTCTCATGCTAAGCCATTTGAATATGGGAAAATACTAATCTCCAGTTTAAAGCCACTTTATATATTCCTTCCAGGTGTGTGTTACTTGTAACATCACTGGGTACTCAATCTTTCTATTTTCTAATTTTCAAAGTTTTAGAAGTTATCTTGCAAGTAACATTAGATACAAAGCTTTGCTTCCTATTTTAGGTCCTTTGCCTCCTGTAACTGATCCAGCTCTATGTTAAGCCACCCTGCTCAACAGTGCCATATTCACATAGTACCCGTACTCTCTTGCAATTGTTATCCTGCTGCAGTAGCCCCAGCTCCCTCACACAGCCTATACAGTCCCATTGTCTCTATTCCTACTGTTGTTTCTTAGGTCTCTTCTCTGTGTTGGGCAAATGCAGTGTGTGAGGATGAGAGCTGTCATACAAGCCAAACTAGAATGGAACGAGTTTCATCTTTCTCTTAGCGTCGTTCAGCAGCAAATTAGTTGGATTTCTGCCTTTAGCTGTCTGCTAATACACAGGCATTTCATGTTTCTGCTTCTGAATACTTTGTCACCTTACTGGTGGGAGAGGCAGGTATTTCTTATAACTGTAATGTTTTAAGATTCATGAGGCTTTCTCCTACAGCAGCCAGATATTATATAAATTGTATGCTGTCATATATATCACACTGTGGTTCATGGTAAGATAGGCAGCCTTAGATCAACAGCCCAGACTTCTAAAACTTCAGTTAGAATACCTTCCAGGAGTGGCACAGTGCCCTCAACAGAAGGGAGGGCTCACAGGTGTTTGCAGGAGACTTCTCTTTGTTCCTCAGATCTCATTCCAGGTTGGTGGGGAACATGCATCAGCTGCAGTGGAAGTGCACAGCAGTCATTACAGAGTGAGTCTTGCTGACATCTTACAAAGCCCCTGGAGTGAAAAAGCAGCTTCAGAGCCTCTGGCAGCAGGGATGTGCAAATACAGTCCTATCAGTATAAGGCTAGGCTACTGGGAGGGCAGCTTGTAGTGCTAGTAAGAGGTGAATAAGCATCTCAGAAACGGAAACTACTCTTGAATTAAAGGAGAGAATGTCTTTAGGAACATTTTAACAGCTTCAGTAAAGTATAATGGCTGTAGGTCAATAGCTAAAATGTAATAACCAGGATGTACTAAGAGGTTATGTTTTTTTCCTGTGCTTCTGATTAAGTATGTTTATGAAAGCATGTTAGAAATACTTCTTAAAACCCAGGCTGTTGCCACTGTGTAGATTGGATTTAAATGGCTGGTTGTATCACTCTGCAGTATTTGCTTTGCATAAACAATTATTTAGGATATAACCTTTCATCCAGCCATTGCTTGACAGCACCTAGGAAAATGTTAACACACTGGCTCCATCTCCAGGCCACAGACCTGGAAAATTTTAAGTGCAAACAATTTCAGATTGTGAGCAGCCGCAAACAGCTCTACACAAAATTGCTTATGCACAAACTTCCTACCCAATGTCGATTCCAATGGATCAGAGTAACAAAGAAATACTATTCACAGCATTTAGTATCTCATTTTGATGGGAATTAATAGAGACAGAACTCTCAGAAGCAGGTAGTTGTCAAGAGGGCTGGTACTGCCCAGCTAGACAAGGAAACATCTACCACCAGCAGCACCTCAGAAATTGTTAAGACTGCAGGGAAGTCAGTAAGCTACTGAGTGAGCCCTGGTCTGAGCTAACTGAACAGGGTGCAGAAAACTGGGTATGACATGAATTGTTGAACGTGACATACGACAGTGTGAGAAGCTAGTAAAAGCTGTAGATAGCACTGGGAGGGACAGCTGGATTTCACCAGTGGTTAAGGGAGAGTTAGGTGAAAAAACAGCTGAGCTACACAGGTAACTGGAGAGTAGTTTTGAGGGTCCCTTAGGAACTAGAAGCTTGCAGTGCCATATGTAACCATATCAGTACCGCAGTAACACCACGTAAGGGCAAGACTGCCCAACTAACAATATCAGAAATACTGGATGTGGGTACAGATAAAGCAAAACTAGGAAGAACTGGGAAAAGTGACTAGGAGAGGGTTACGCATGTACAAAGAAGGGGGTTTAGGAGACTGATAAAATAGATGGTCAAGAAATGGGAAAATGGATATCAAGGTATGGAAATAATGTGCTCAGAGCCTAACTACACTGATAAAAATCACTGCATAGCACAGTAGGATAGGGCAGGAATATTGTTTCATTTGTGAGGTCTGAACAGGCCTGTTTGACAGTCTTTGAGAATATTGTTTGGTTGTTATTTGTGGTGTCTTTATGAATACCGGGCCTGTTCTTGAGAAAGAGATTTACAGGATCTTAATACATTAAGGTAGTGTAACACATGGAGCACACAGACTGTATTTTAATTGAACTTCTGAAACTAATGCACGTGCTAGACTGCAGAGTTTTAAATCCCAGATAGAATAAGCACGGAGCAGTGGGATATAACAGCAAGATCCTACAGAAAAATGCTTAAAACTATTTCCTAAAAGTGAAAAAGATACTAATTTTAACCTTTGTCAATGTGTAGACCCCTGCTTCTTCCAGCAGAGCTGTGGTCCCTCAGCAAATGCAGGCCTCCCGTCAGGCTCGACTTTTCAACTGCCCCACGCACCTGCCCCAGCGGTTGCTGTTTCATGTCCCCACCCCGGGCCCTGAGCCAGAACCCCGGAAGCCGGGAAGGGAGCCAAGAACGGCCTCAGAGGGCGGTGGTGAGAACGGCAGGGAGCCTACAGCTCCACCGGGGTGGGACCTGAGGGGACCATCCCCTCGGGTCTACCCGCACGTTTCCCCGGCTAGGCCAGCGGCGCACCTCCGCACCGCCCCCGGGCCACGGCTCCCCGCCCTGCCCCCGCGGCCGCCGTGTCACTCAGCCCCGTCCCGACCCACATCCTTCGAGCCGGGGGGAGGCTGGCCAGCTCCTGCTCGCCCCGTCCGCCAGCGCCGGAGGAAAAGACTGTCTCTCTCTCCCAGCCCCATCCCGCTCAGCCGGCGAGGCGCCGTTCCCCGCCCTTTCGAGAGCTGCTCGCCGCCATCAAGCTCAGCTGGGCGCCGGCGCCGAGGAAGTTGCGAAGGCCGGGCGACCGTGAGGGGGAGACGGGGCGGGTGTGGGGCGGCCCAGGCTTCCCCAGCTGCGCAGAGGGGAGTTTGGGGCGGCGGGCAGGTCTTAGGGAAGGGAGCTGGGGCGGCGGAAGGGAGCTGTCGGCCTGCGGCCCAGGCAGAGCTGCGGTTGGGCTGCCGCTAACGGGCCCTATCCTGCCCGCCGAGCGCAACTGCAGTGAGGGTCCCGGTCCTCACCTCACTCCCACGGCGGGAGGGCTCTGCCCCAGTGGCTGGCTGGGGAAAGGAGGTCATTACAGCGACACATCCCGCAGAGCTGCCGTTAAGTTTGTAGAAATACTTCCTACTGAAGCTCCGTGGCCCAAAGTGAGGCAGCCGGGGCCCTGGTCGGGGCGGCTGTCGCGGCTGCCGGGGCGGTGGTGCCTGAGCTGCTCCTTCCCTCGCAGGCCCCGCCGGGACGATGACTTTCCAGTGGACCGCAGTTGCCGCCTTTCTATACGGTGAAGTAGCAGTAATTCTCGTGCTCTGCCTGCCGTTTATTTCTCCGCTGAGGTAGGGCTTCAGCTGGCTGGAAAGTCCCACCTCGGTCTTTTCTCTTGTTTGGGTTTATTTTACACTTTTGTTTTAATAAACACGGAGCTTTTCTGCATCTTGAACTAATTGTGAGCTAAGTTAAAGGAATGCCGTTTGGAACTTGAGCATCAGGAGTTTCAAGAATCACAAGCCTCTTTTAAGGAGCTTTATGTTTGTTTCCTACATGCTGATGATTCATCCAGGCAGCAGTCGGGGTTCCCAGGATGAGCCCCACTGCTTTGCTTCAGCAAGTGGGACATGGTCACCCCATCTTCTCTTGGGGTTTCTGGAGTAGCCAGCATACAAGAGGCATCTGCCCTGATGAGCTCAGTAAGAAATGAGAGGGCAGTGTGGCCTTTACGGGAGTTGTTAGTCAAGTTCGTAAGGAGCAGCTTTACAGCATTTTTGGTGTGCGAGAGGCTTTCTGGGTGCTGAACAGATAAGAGACATCTGATATTCAAAGCTAACCGCATATAGCCTGTGTAAGAGCTGCAAGAAATTTGTGCACTTCAGCCTGATTCAAAAGGTTCAGAACTACTAAAATAAATGCCTCTATAAACTTATGTAGAGCTAAACAAAATAATACTTCTGAAACACAACACAAACATTAAGAAAAATAATTCATTATTGTAAAATAAATGTCCGTAGTAAGGGAAAGAAACAAAATGTGTCAATTACTGCTATTGTACATAAAGGCCTGGCTTACAATTTTGTCTTAAGATTGTTTCCTGGAAGTAGATTTTCAAATTTGGTAATGTTATTTTTATTTCTTTAAAGGGAATAAAGAAAGCTAGCTTATCTACAAGAAACAAGCAAAGCATGATTTCTTTGCAGAGTATGAGTAATTCTTAAAAACCCAACCACACACCAAAAAAAAAAAAAAACCAAGTAGGATGAAACCTTAAATATTAAAAAAAAAAAAAAAAAGCTGCTGTCTTGGTGTTTTTTAAAAACTGTTAACATGCTTACTATCTACATGTTTGGAATGAAGAATACAGCTTTTACTGTAATACTTCAAGGAACAAAACCTAAAAATAAACCCTGCTGTGTGGAGAGTCTGAATTGAACTACTTAAACCTGTGGGAGAGTCTTGAAAATAGTTGGATATTCCACAGCCAATATCAATGTTGCCTCAACTTCAGAAGTTGAAACTGTCCTAAAATCTAATTTAACCTCTGATTTTTACAGTCTGGCTTGTGAGTTCAGCATTTCAACATAGATAATTGAATTCTTGTGTTTTCTGTTGTTTTCTAATCAAAAGTGCAATTGTATGTAAGAAGGGAGAAGTATTATGGGAGCCGTAATCATCAGATTATTAATGGATTATGTGAGGAAACTAGCTGCAAGAATTTCTTCAAGCTGATGACACATGCAGAGTACATTGGGAGTATTGAAATAGGTTTCACTTACGACATAAACAGGGCTTGAATCCAGTTTTTGTGGCTGAAAAGCAAATTCATAACTTGCAGTGTAAAATGTAATCAAACATTAAACACAGTGCTTTTAGTTAAATACAAAGGATATATCTTTGTGCTTGGTTTGTAGCATTCAGTTACTCTTTTGAATAGTAGTAGTTTCTGAAAGAGTGAAATAGTCTTATCCTTTATGTGACGTGCAACTGTTTTGTTAACAAAACTGTTATGGGAATCTTGTGGGGTTGAAGATTAGATGTAGGTGCCCAGCAGTACCAGTGGGCAGCAGTTCTGCCATCTGCATCATGGTTGCCTGGGAGCTGGTTCTGTCAGAACGATGAAGCATGCACCATTACAGACAGATGTGAAACTGCTGTTCTTTAGTTGCTTGTTAGTCTTGAGACAGATTGTTTTCCTCTTTGGTGCCTACGCATTTTTTGGACAATGAACTCCTTTTTGAGTTTGGTAACAGGCTTTTAAGTTCCTTGGGAGTAAATAAGTTGACAGTATAAAAATGCAAGTAGGCAAAGAGACAGAACTGTACTGCCAAGTGCAGTATATCCATAGTGGTGACCAGTATATAATTTGGAAGGATTATATTCATGTGACTTCTGTCACCAAAAGGAAGAGAGCATTAATAAATGTGAATATCAATACTTGAGGAAAAAGAAGCATGCAAATATAACATATGAAGACTTTGCAGTAAAGAGATCTAATTTTTAGCCTGAACATAACTTGGCAGTATAGTTGGTCTAAGGTCCTATCTCAGAGAATAATTTCTTAAGTGGAGATCAGTATGAAACTTGGAGAATTGCATGTTTAAAGAGGTAGCAAGTTGGCTTTGAGTTGTAGCTTGGTTTAAAGTAAGCTTTTTGGTTAATACAGACTATGGCTGTCTTGTTATAAAAAATTCAAATGAAACTAAAATATTTAAATGAGGGTTCTGCACATGCAATGCTAAAACATTTTAATACTTTCTGGTGCAGAACCATAAGGGACAATTGGAGATGATGCTACAGTCTAATTTAAAGTTAAGTTCATAGTAGGTTGGAAACTGCTTTGTTAAAAGACAAATCTTAACAGTCTCTGAAAAATGTAAATATTCTTAACAAAAGTTGAAAATCTTATCTGATATAATCAGATGGTGACTAGCATGCCTGTGTGATGATATCCCTGATGGCATAATAAGGTATTACTTCATTTGCGTAGTAGCACTGATTCTAACCTGCAAAGCACAAGTAGCTGCTCTGTTTTTTCTTGTGGGTTTCAGTTCATTTGCGCACATTCAGTGTTATTAATTTGTGCTGCAAGTGTGAATTCTGGCAGAGCCCTCCGTGCAATAAGACTGAATAGGCAATTGATTGTTTAAACAAAAAACAAATAATGGTCTTCACCACCACTGGGCCTCTGAAGGTGCCTCTGTAGCCAACAAATTTATGCCCTCGAAAAAAAGTTTTAACCCTTGACAAAATTAAACAAGAAAATTATCCTTGTATTGTCATTTGCAAGTTAGAATGTAATAACAGTCCTTGTATCACGCAGACTTGTAATCATGCAGACTTAGCCTAAAAGATAAGCCTTCTGAAGAAGGATGATAGAGATTATGTTAATTTGTTAAGGGTTTTTATTTTATTTGTCAAGGGTTTAAGTGGACAGAAATAAAAGGGATGGAATGAGCTTTACAATTTTTACCCTGTCCCTGAGTTTACTGTAGTCAGGACCAAGCACAAAGTAATGCTAACCAAGGCAAAAACTAAAATAAAACACATCTGGAGAGTACCTACTATCGTGCAAGACGTTTTCAAGTTGAACCAACTGTCTTTGACTTTATTGAAAATAATAAAGTTGGATTGTTAGAAAAGTTAGGTATACCTAAATTGTATTGCAATTAAAGTTGCTGTTTAGGGACCTTACATAAGTCTCATATCAATAATAAAGCTGTCTTTTGTGAGGTTATTATGCTCTTCTTTTAGTATTTAATTGTTTTTGACTAACACAATGCTGTTTTACAGATGGCAGAAGATTTTTATGATTCCTCTATGGAGCAAAATGGCAGTTTTTTGGAACAAGATGTTCCTTACAATAATAGTTTTACTGATTGTCTTGTTTCTTGGTAAGTGTTATATAATTTCTTAACAAATGGGGAAAAAATGGTATATGGAGTTCGTGGCAGTAGATTAATTGAAAGGGCTCAAGCCTAATATGTCAACTTATTTGTATAAAAGTTCTACGGTAGAATGGAGGAGGAGAGGACTTATACTGCATCCATGTTGGGCATCCAAATACAGAGTAATATAATAGTGAGTGAGGAGTAAAAATGGAGCTTCGTCTAGCCTGTTGCTTGGTTTCACTTTCTCACACAAGTAAATGAACTTGAAATGTTTGATATCAGAATTTGGCTGAGCTGTGCAGTATGCAGTAGATGGCACTCTTTCTCTTGGTTGCTGTTGAAATAGAAGACCAGAAGAATATATGAAAGCACTGCGCTATTTGAGTACTTTTGCTCAGCACAGATACAAAACAGCTGTTGGCTGCATTTGCTATGAATAGATCCGAAAGTCTATCAAGTAGGAGTAAAGCTGTAGTGAAACTGGAGCTTGAATGATGACCATATGCCTGACAGATTTAATTTGATGTCTGTCCTGACTGCTTTGTGTGGTAAGCATCTCCTGTATTTCAGTGATGGAAATAGTTCTCCTGTGTTTCAGTGATAGAAATAGTTCTTCTCCATGGATAGAAGTATCTGCAGCACCTTACAGTGAAAATGCTATATGATTCCAGGCTACTGTAAACACAAACAAAAAATGATGTTGTTGTCTTCTGAAAGAAACATACAGATGCACTGCCTATATAACAAAGTCAGACTAGACTGCAGTACTGTATTCTTAACATTAAATGAAGTATGGGAAATGCAACAAAACATATTTTTTTTTAGATATCTCTTGTATTATCCTTAGAAGTAGGTTCTTCAGTAAATGACTTAAGATTGAGAACTGATGGTTTTCATTTACTCTGTTGAACTCCTGTTGAAAACTTTGACCAATGCTTGCTTTCAGATTGAATTGGTGATGGTCGCTTATTTTGAGGAAAGAGAGATTTGGGCTAAAGTAAAGCAATGATGAGATGCTTGCCCCCATAGCATAAGATGAGAGGTTAGTGCAGGACTAGAATCTTTGTACAGCACAGAAGTGCAGACTTTTGTTTGGTCTTAGTTTTCATTGCACTGTTTGAAATTTCACTTAATTAATTTTTTTAATTATTTTTTTCCCTTCTAAATAAATTACTAATATTAGAGACAGTCTGAAGTAATGTTATTCTTAAGTGCTTTTTTCTGGAGTTGATTTTCTGCGCTTAGATAAATGCAGCAGTAATTTAATAACACCTGGCCAAAATATTCTCAGTGTGTCATAAAATGTGTCTATTTGTTGATGAGGAGATTTTAGATGCTGTGTTTGCCTTGAGTATGTATAGTATGTACAATGACCTTAAGTTTACAGATGGTAATATGGACTCCTCACTGGGTTAGGTTTTGTTTTTATGTGGATTTAAGTCCTAATTAATTATTTTGTCCTTTGCAAAGCGTTGGCAGTGAATTGATACTTCTGCAGAACTATCAGGAGTATATGATGGATAAAAGGAAGCTGAAAGATGGATGAAAGACAGATGAAAGAAAGCTGAGGTGTAGCTTATCCCCTCTGTTCTACTTTACATTCAACACTGTGTTACTGCAGTCTTCCTATTTTAATAGATGTTCTAGAAGTAATTTTTCCCCTCTGTGATTCAAAATGTCAATAGACATTTCTGTCATTACTAAAATGCATGCTTATCTAACAGATTACATGTGAGGTAAATGCTTCAGAGAACATTTTCTCTTTTTCCCTTTTCTGTCTGTTTTCTTACAGTTTGTCCACTGTCTGGATCTTAACTTGGTTGTCAGCAGTGACATTTTGATGCTGTCTGTAGGGTCTCTGGTAACATTTATAGAGTGTATTACTTTGGCCTCCCCCCTGATGGCTGGATGCAAGTGTTGGAAGTGATCGTTGAAGTGTGTTTTGGGCAATGGTTTGACATATCTATGAAATTGTGTTATATTGCTTCAGTGATTTATCAAGACCTATCTTTAAAATGAATGGATAACATAAGTGATGTCATTATTTGTCCTCTGCCTGTTTGCTGAGCAGAAAGTCAAAATCCTTATTTCTAGTACTGTGTCTGATTTATCATACATGCATACCCACAGATGTGAGTAAGAATGAACTGTTTTTGTTTGCAGATGCTGTTAGAGAAGTCAGGAAGTATTCTGCTGTTCATGTGAATGAAAGGGCTGTGAATGTCAATACCAATGCCTTTGATCATATTCAGATGAAACTCTTCCGATCACAAAGAAACCTCTATCTGTCAGGTTTTTCCTTATTTCTTTGGCTGTAAGTATAACATTTTCCTAATTTCTGCGTAGCATGTTACAGGAACTATCACACAAAATAATGCAATTGTGAAAATGATCAGAGGGCTGTTTTACAGAGATCATATAGAGTTAGTTATCTATAGTTATAGAGTCAAGTAAGATAAGGAAAAATAATACCTTACAAATGTTAGCAGATTGAAAGAGTATGTGAGCAACACATGGAAAGAAGCATTTTGAAGCCTGAGAAAACATGTATTTTTCAGGAAAAGTTCCTTCAGGGTATACTCATTTCCTTCCCTAAACTTATGCTCAATATTTTGTTCATTTTGAACATGGAGAACTGGAATTTAAAAAGCTCAAAAATTAAAGTACTGTTAAAATGATTTTAATGTGTTGCAAGGTGTTATTATTACATCCTGCTGTGTTAAGATGCAAAGCTTGAGTCTAACTTGAACCACTTTGTCTAAACCTTTAAGTTAGGAGTTGTAGGGTGATTATTCCAGCTTCTGAGGAAAGTTTCAGATGTTCACAGGATCATAGGGTGTCAGGGGTTGGAAGGGACCTTGGAGATCTTCGAGTCCAACCCCCCTGCCAGAGCAGGATGATACAATCTAG
>JANIJG010018970.1:0-14513 GCA_024611175.1 Megaceryle torquata
GCACAAGATCCAGCAGTGGCCTTGGTCTGCATATCAATCCTTAGTAGTAACTCTAAACACAGGGTGTTATCACTGCTCACAGCAGACACTGTCTGTGAAAACAGTCTGCTAACTTCAGAAAGTTCTGTTAGTTAGAAGCACTGAACTGAAAGGTAAAATCTCTGAACAGAATTAGTTCTGTTTTCACTCAAACCAAGACACTGGAGAATTCCTGGATTCACCCTCATTGCATGCTTCCTCATATCTCAGCTTGGTGGAAACTGCAAGATTCACTTAAGTTTGCTTCTGAACTTCAGACACAAGATGGCAAGCTTTGTAAACAAGCAGGTTCCGACGGAGCAGAAAAGTAATGAAGCTATTAGTGTGTCTCTGTATATTGTAGTCACAGTCAACATATAAGTTCCATTTACGATTGCAAAGCACCTGTTAATCACCAACTAACAAAAAACTGAGTGCCTGTGAAAGCAGTCTGTTCCACACAGGTGAACTTCAGACCAAGTAGATCTGATGTTTTGGCTTGGTCATCTTACTGTGAGGTTTTTACTTTAAAGAAAATGAGAGAGAGTGGGGGAAGAGAAGAAATACAAGCACCGGGTTTTAGTTTCCTGCTAAAACTTTATACAGGGAGAGGTGATGAAATCCACGTGCATATCCTCTGGGGAATACACGCTGCAGTGACAACGCTGCCGAGATATGGAAATGGTTGCATGATGAACTCAAACCTGCTCCAGCAAGCTCTGCTGAGCTCTGTGAACATTAATGACTATCTACTCTCTGCAAAGATTTCTGCTGGTGGTGATATTAGCTCTCCATTTTATACAGGCTATCCACCAGGCAGAAATAAAAGGAATATTCCTTCTTCAAACATGTGTATTTGCTCAAAACCAGACACGATATGCAATTACATGTCTAGAATTTCATTGTTTATGTAAATATGGGCAAACCGTAGGTACCTATAGTAACACCTCTATCATTACCACTTCTCTTAGTTTCTCATTCTAAATAAATAGTTTCTCAACATATACTAGCAATTTTCAGAGCATCCATAAGAAGTAACCAGTGAGATTATCCATAAAAAGATGGTGTACTGTCACATGATTTATTTTTTTTTCTCTTTAAGATTACTGACTTCAGGAGAATGTCAGCCCTTGAAGAGCTGGTCCTGTCATGCAGTGGCACAGAATCAATAGAAAACAACACTTTCAAAGCTCTGAGCACCTTGAAGTCCCTGGAACTCTATAAAAATCAGCTAAAGCAAATACCCACCTTCCTTCCATCTGGACTTGAAATTTTAAAACTTGCTGATAACTCCATCAATGCTCTGCATGCGTCTGATTTTGAAGGTTTGATGAAACTAAGGGTGCTCGATATCCGGAACAACTTGATTGCAACTCTGCCTCCGAGGGCATTTTCTTCCCTTTGCAATTTACAGAGTCTCATTCTGGATGGCAACAACATGGAATCTGTGTCGGCACCACTTAAGCTTCCTAGGCTGAAGTATCTGAGCATGGTTGATAATAAACTGAACTCCTTCCCAACCAACTTCTTTGTATCTTTCCAAAATCTACAGTTTCTCAGTTTAAGTGGCAACTTTCTGACAAAAGTGCCTCTTGACCTACCTAAATCCCTGCTCTCACTAAAATTAGAGAAAAACCGACTTAAAACAGTAAGACTTCGAGACATGAAGCACCTAGAAAACCTGACTGAGTTCTTCCTGTCAGAAAATCAGCTAACATCAATAGATGGTGCCCAGCTTCTCCCTAACTTGACAACATTGGAGCTCTCTAAGAACCGGCTCCACGCTATGCCACTCAGGCTGCCCAGCAGACTGCAGAAACTCGACTGCAGCAATAACCTGATTCAAAAGGTCACAGCACAGAACTTCCAAGGACTACAAGACCTCAAGCATTTGTTTCTTGACAACAATGCTGTTCGCATGTTTGAGGCAGGAGCTCTTCAGCAGTGTGCTCAACTTTCAAATCTGGCACTGGAACAGAATCTCCTCATTTCTATTCCGCTGAGGCAAGTGAATCTGAGGACAGCAGGTTCCCAGATGTCATCTCTCCTTCCTTACATTATGAGAACGAGGGCCAAACTGGAGCAAAATTTGTATTCAGAGCCAGTGATGGTCGAAGTCCATCCATACCATAAACCCATTGCCATAACTGGCACTAATTAGCACTCTTGTTAGTACTCTCAGCATAGAAGTAGAGCTGTTTTCATTACATCTGTGGCTTTCAGTGAATCTACTCATTTCACATCTCTCCCTGCCAACGAGACTACTTTAATTAGCACACAAATAAGAGGAATCTGCTAGGAGAGCATAACAGTATCATTACAGAGAAGTTATACCGGTGCTTAGATTTATCTTCCCCCATAACACAAAATTAATAGAGCATTCAGTAAAAAGGAAAGATGGCAATTTTAAAGCTGATGTTTCTACCAACCCACACTGAGTTTATTACTGTTAAAATATTAAGATTTCAGGAGCTGAGTCTGGTCAAGAAGAATGTGCCTTTTCAGTGGATATTAGCATTCTCAACTTCATTAAATTCACACATTACAAAGTATTTGGAATGCAGATAAGCTCTCTAGCTTCAGGCTATAAGCTAAAGTCTAGTCAAAGGAGTAGAGAAGAAACATCCCTTGGGCACACTGTGTTCATTAATGCCTGGCTTACAGGTTCTCTCTCATTCAGCTGAGTGTTGGTCCTGGCTGTGATCAGAGGTGGCATATTAAGCCAGATGCAGCTGTTCTGAGGCAATTTTCTTATTTCAAGAAGCTGTGCAATACGATGGCATATAAATAGTGAAGTAATTCCATTAACATCAACTTCTTTAACACAACTGCACTTTTAAATTTTATTTTTATGGCTTGTGGACAGGTTTAACTAGCCCAAATAAATAATGCAGTAAGATTTCAATTCATTTAGCATCAGGTTCTTTAGCATTTGAATCTATTTGGCAGCAGCTTTATAATCAGAAAGTGATTTAGTGCTGTATAAATATTTGATTTCAGTCTAGCTTGACAGGAATGTTTAATGCTTTCTAGTTACTTTAGTATTGTCCAATCCATCTTATTTTACAACCTTCGCAGTCAAGAGAATTAACAGGAAGGAGTTCTCTAATAGGCTTTAAACACTATGGCTTTTAAGGAGATATTGGCAACTTTTATTTTCAACTCAACAACAAATACAGATTTCAAGGGAAGGCTGTAAACATAAAAGAGGGAAAAAATGACAAGATGTAAAATTTATGTACTTAATATAATTGTCTGACGATCACCAAGTATGCGTGGATCTACAGACATCAAAGTATTGTATCTGACAGTTACCTGAGAACTCAGTCACCAGTGTCAAAGGTTAAAAATTATAGTGAATGTGCCACAGTTAATGGGTCTTCACAGTTATTTGGCAGGAACGAGGAGAAAGAAAGATTCGTTGGTTTTCGGTTGGTTGGTTGGTTTGGGGGTTTTTTTTGGGGGGGGGGGTTGTTTTATTTTTTTCTGGGAAGAAAATACACCACAAATTCAAGTATTTTCAGGACTTGTAGAGAAGAGCCTACACCCCCTAAGATCTTGCAGTAGGTGATATCCTACTGTCTTTGACATCAGTGGCATTAGGGTTTCACCCCAGAGTACCCTCCTAACATTATAGTGTCCTATTGAGCAACAACCATCATCGCCTGTGGTTAGGTTTCAAAACACACTTTTTGCAGTCACGAGTGTTTGGTAAGATCAGATTTTGTGGCATGACTCACCATATCAACACATGAAATTCCCATCTCCCCCAGGAAATACAGCACAATACGGAACTGCCCTCTTCTTGAAATAGTCCCACTGAAGTTGTGAGATGTACGCAAATATGGCAACCACCTTTCAGCCTAAGAGGTCAAACTCAGCTTCATACAAAACAGCTGGTGAGGGTCACAATGCACCCTCTTAATAATTTTCAAAGGTATCTCATATTGAGAATGAGATCAAAGGTATTTCACTGGGATAAGGTATCACAACAGCCTTTACTGATTGTGGCATATTGCTGTTGGATTCTGAATAGCTCTATTATTTATAAATTCCCTGGGAGTTTCAGTGAATACATTTCCTTAAAATCTCTAACCATAACTCCTAATTTCATCATCTTGCATACTACTGTAGCAAAATGATTTTTAAGGTACTGTCAAATTAATTTGATTAAAAATATTCCACGACAATTAACTGGCTTTTCTGTTAAGCACTTGTCACTAACTACAGCAGGAGAAAATCAGAAGTATAAATAAAGTAAATAAAGTAAAAATAAATAAAATAAGTAAATAAGCAAAACATTTGAAATAAAACAGTCTTATCATACAAATTTGTAAGATGTATGAAAATGAGAATGATACTGACCAGAGTAGTATCATTCCAGAGATTATCAGCTTTTTTTTTTTCTTTTTTTTTAAGGTAACCAGTTCTAATTCCTTCAGGTACTATTTTAAAAGACCATCAAGAAGCACTTTTATTTGCACTGTTGCTGATTTCTTAAACAGGATATTACCAGAAGTACTGCTTCTGTGATGATTAATATTTGAATCTCATGGGAGCAGGAGAACAAAATAGAACAAAATTTCTCATTCTCGATGAACAAAACCCCTTTTTAAACAAATTTTATACAGAAGTACGTGAAGGAGCAGTGTTGCCATGCTTCTCTAAACTTTTTCCCGGTGCTATAGTTTTGTTGGCGTACGTATGGCATTGAAGAGTACAAAATGCCTTTTTAAGCTTGACACTCAATTGAACATATAACTTTCTTCATAGTGCAGTACAGTAGGACTGCCATGTTACACAAATACAGTCAGTACAGGTCAGAAGCACAATAATCTGGGAAAACAGTTCAGTTGTGCATAGATGGTATTCCTACAACTTTAACCCCCCCCCAGTACATTAACACTTCAGCACCACATCTGGGTTTTTTTTGTAGAAGATTGTGGGGTTTGTTAGTGATAGTTTTAACATGTCAGATGTGCCTGAGCAAATACCCACAACCAATTACCACTCACAGAAAGAGAACCAATATGATGAATTTAACAGCTTTCTGTTGTTTTATTTTTATTCAGACTTCCAGACACTCTTGCTAGATTGGATCTAAAGGGAAATGACATAGAGGATGTTGGAGAACAAGAGCTGAAGGACTTGAAACAGCTCCAGGTCTTAAATTTACGGAATAACAAGATATCTGCCTTGGATCGCAAAGTCTTAGAGTATTTACCTCGTCTTCGTCATCTGTATTTAGATGGAAACCCTTGGAACTGCACCTGTGACCTTCTCAGAACGAGAAGAGCTCTGGTGGCCAAAGGAACGGATGTCAGGGGAGGGCAGTGCGCAGCACCAGCAGAAAGCCGGGGAGAAAGTTGGATGTCTTCCAAAAAGATTCTGCAGCAGTGTGAAGATAATCTGTCTTCCATGGAAACAGGCAAAGAGGACAGAAAGAAAATGAAACCCAATGAGGCCTCCAGCATTGGAGTAAACACAGATGATGATTACTACGATTATGAATTAGATTAACCCCGTGGTTAATCTACGGTGAACTTTAAAGCTGTCTAGAGATGCCCACTATCACCAGTGTCTCTACTGACAATCAGCCTGCTGGTCTGCCCTTAACTTTTCCTCTTTAATTTGTACTATAAGAGGTAATAGTAGGTGAGAGAAGGGCAATAGTAAGAATGCCATTGTAAGCTGAAAATCTTTGAAAAAAAAAAGTTTTTCTATGCCATTAGTACTATGTAGTTTGAGGGCAGTAAAAATACTATTGCTATCACTTCGAAAAGCAGTCTGTAACTCTGTATGGAGCTTTTTATAGTAGAACCTTCTTACAGTTGCAGAAAAACACCCCATAAATAAAATCCTGCAATATCACAAGACACTATTAGTAGGACTCTGGCAGTCAACACACTTAAACTCAGAGGCGTGGAGAGTTACGCTGATGTGGGCAATTCCTCAGGTTTGTTCAGAGGTTCTTGCTTTTGAAAAATTAATTTCCATTTTCCTGAAATATTTTGCCTCTTGTATTTATTTTATACTATTTTAAATGACATTAGACAAAATTGGCTGAGCTCCAGGCAAAACACAAAAGGGTCATCTTCATCTCAGCAAATGCAACAAACAGAAGAATCAGTGCCCTGGTTAATGAGATTTAATACTAGTTCCCAAGATAATTACTTGTGAGGAATGAGGACACTAGTGTCAGCTCGATGTGATTCCGTTGTAAACAGGAGGGAGATTCTCAGAAACAGATCATAAAATGAGAGAATTTTAGAGATTGTCTAGTCTGAACCCCCTGCAGTGAGCAGGGACATCTTTAATTAGCTGCTCAGAGCCCCATCCAACCTGACCTTGAATGTTTCCAAGGATGGGACATCTACCACCTCTCTGGGAAACTTGTGTCAGTGTTTCACAATCCTCACGGTAAAAAATGTTTTCCTTATATATCATCTAAATCTACTGTCTTTTAATTTAAAACTATTACCTGTTGTTCTGCCACAACAGGCCCTGCTAAAAGGACTGTCCCCATCTTTCTTAGAGGCCCACTTGAAGTACTCAGAGGCCACAAGACGGTCTCCCTGGAGCTTTTGCTTTTCTAGACTGAACAACCCCAACTCTCTCAGCCCGCCTTCATGGGAGAGGTGTTGCAGCCCTCTGATCATTTTTGTGGCCCTCCTCTGGACCTGCTCCAACAAGTTCAAGTCCTTCTTCTGCTGAGGACTCCAGAACTGTACACGGTACTCCAGGTGGGGTCTCCCCAGAGCACAGCAGAGCAGCAGAATCACCTCCCTCAATGTCCTGGTCACACCACTTTTGACGCAGCCAAGGATATGGTTAGCTTTCTGGGCTGTGAATGCACGCTGCTGGTTCATGTCCAGGTTTTCATCCACCACTACCCCCAAGTCCTTCTCTGCAAGGTAATGCAGAGAATTCTCAATCCCTTCATCCCCCAGCCTGTATTGATACTGAGGATTGCCCCAAGTCAGGTGCAGGACCTTGCACTTGGCCTTGCTGAACCTCATGAGGTTCACAGAGGCCCATTTCTCAAGCTTGTCCAGGTCCCTTTGGATGGGCATCCTGTCATTCAGGTCTGTCAACTGCACCACTTGGTGTCATCTGCTAAATTGCTGAGGGTGCACTCAATCCCATTGTCCATGTCACTGATGAAGATATTAAACAGCCCTGGTCCCAGTACAAGACCCCTGAGGGACACCACTTGTCACATCTCCATCTGGACATTGAGCCGTTGACTACTACTCTCTGGATGCAACCATCCAAGCAATTCCTTATCCACTGAACAGTCCACACATTAAATCCACATCTCTTCAAAGTATAGAGAAGGATGTTGTGAGGGACCATGCCTAAGGCCTTATAGAAATCCACATAGATGACATCCATAGCTCTTCCCTTGCCCACTGATGTAGGCACTTCAACATAGAAGGCCACTCGGTTGGTCAGGCAGGACTTGCCCTTGGAGAAGCCATGCTGGCTGTCTTGAATCACCTCCCTGTCCTCCATGTGTCTTAGAGCTTCTGGGAAGTTCCGTTCCATGATCTTCCCAGACACAGAGGTGAGGTTGACAGGTTGGTCTCCTTTCCACCCTTTTTAAAAACAGGTGCAATGTTTCCCTTTTTCTGGTCACCAGGGACTTCACCCACCTGACAGGACTTTTCAAATGTCATGGAGAGTGGCTTGGCAACTACAACAGACAATTCTCTCTGGACTCTGCGATGCATCTCATCAGGTCCTGTAGACTTACGCATGTTCAGGTTCCTGAGGTGGTCACGAACTTCATCTTCTCTTACAGTGTGAAAGACTTCGCTTCCTGGTCCCTGTCTTGCAGTCCATCAGCTAGGGAGGTGTGAGAAGAGAGGTTTCCAGTGAAGACTGAGGGAAACAAGTTGTTGAGTACCTCAGCATCCTCCTCATCTGTTGTTATCAGCTTGCCAGTCTTACTCATCAAGGACCGTACGCTTCCTTTGACCTTCCTTTTCTGGTTGACACGCCTGTAGAAGCCCTTCTTGCTATTCTTTGCACCTCTTGCCAAGTTCAGCTCCAGCTGCACCTTGGCCTTCCTGACCCCATCCCTATGCAACCAAGCAGTGTCCCTATACTCTTCCCAGGATACCTGTCCCTTCTTCCACTGCTTGTGCAGTTCCTTCTTGCTCTTCAGTTTGACCAGCAGGTCTTGACGCGGCCATGTCGGTCTCTTGCCTTCCTTGCCTGATTTCTTACACCTGGGGATCAAGAGCTCTTGCACTTTATGGAAAGTGTCCTGAAATATCTGCCAGCTCTGCTCAGCTCCCTTGTCCCTGAGGGCTGTTTCTCAGAGGTAGATCTCTGCCTCTGCAAAATATTAGGATAAGATCAAGTGAGACAAAGTTTTCAGGAGTTTATTTTGGTAGATGAATAGCTAATTGACTACAGTATACCTCAGGATGCTGGGTGTATACTTTTTGGTTAGGTGTACTTCACCTGGGAGTACACACTGCAAGTGCCCCCCTTCACTGGCAGGAACCTTCCAGACTTTTGCATGCAAAAAAAAATGACTTAATGATGTATGCATCAACTCTGGTGTATGTACAGATTTTATCAAGCAGCTCCCAAAGTGCTTGAAAACTAAACAAAATTGGATTACTGAGACCACTAAAACCAGTGACTTACAAACGGTAATCTAAGGGGTTTCCTGGCAGTTCATAAATCTCAGCTGATAACTGAGCCGTAATAACACCAGCAAATTACTTTTCAAAGCAAACATTTTCTATTATTCTTTATCTTCTGTTGGCATTCAGTAACTGAGTAATCAGTCACACTTACAGAGGCTATTTTGTCAGGTGTCAGAGTGCAGTTATTTGGTTATGTCGCCTATGCAAATGCAATTGATGCTTTGGTTTCTTAGGCACCCAACACATTAAGCTCTACAACTGGAATATGAAGACCTATGTTCATTTTTCTTAACATTTTACATTTTTCAGAGAATCAGCTGCCACACAAATTTTTGGTAGCTAAGGATTTAGGTATTTATGGAATGGCACAAACCTTGTGGTTTGATGTGTTGGTTTTGCTTGCTAATGTTAGTCTGTATTAGGTGACTGGGAAGTAGTTATTTTCTGAGCATGAAAAATATTTCTGTAATACAGAATTTTTCAATTAAATTTTATATTGGCAGGTTGTTTTAATAGAGTACTTTAAATATCTCCCTGTGTCATTTCAGCCCACCCACCCATCTGTTTGACAGCACAAGGTCAACTCTTGCTTTTGTATTTTGCCTGCAGCGGGATTTGTCTCTTTGGATCTGTAGGCTGTTAGAAGCCATGGTAGCAAAAGCCTGGGAACTGAAGGTTTTGCAGGAGACTGCAAAATGGAGCGTGCACCCCTGAGGCCTCACCACCTGAGCAGCCACAGAGGTGCACTCAGCGGGTTCTGGGGGGCTGCGTTACCCGATTTCCCACGCCCGTACTGCGGGACCGCCTGGCAAGTACCTGCGGCATGCTTTGAGGGTGAAACACTGTCTAATGAAGACAGCCACGAAGCCTAGCTGCCTCTCTGATGTTCAGATTTCCCCCCATTTCCAACGCCAGCACAAAAGAGGCGCTATGGGTGCTAAGAACAGGCACGGCGTTGGGCACAGGGAGGGTCCTAAGCCCCTGAAGCAGCCAAGAGACTGGGAGCCCGGCCCGAGGAGGCGTACCGGGGCTCGAACCTAGACAAAAACTATCAAGGCTCTTACTGCACCCCGCCTTTCCCGCCCCCAGCCACAGACAACGAGACCGCCAGCAGAGGCCACCGGCGCAGGCGGCCCCTCCTCGAGACCCCTCCCACCCTAGGGGGAGGGGCTGAGCCCCGCCCCGCCGCGGGCCGTTCCCAGCCTCCCGCCCCGCCCCTTCCCTCAGGGCCACGTCATTCGCTCTCCGCGGACGGAAGTGACGGAGGTCCCCCTGGCTGCCAATTGGCGCCTTGCATGTGGCGGGGTGAGAGGTGAAAGATCAGGCGGAGCGGCAGAAAGATGGCCGGGCTGGCAGCGGTTGCCGGGCGGGGGACGCGGACTGAGTGAGGGGATGGCGGTGGCGACGCGGGAGACGCGCAGCGGCTGAGACCCGCCCTCTCCTCCCGTCGCGGGTCCTCGCGTCGCTGACCCGCGGGCTTCTGTCGGTCGGCGGCAGCAGCGGCGGCGCCGCCGCCCTGCACCGCGCGTCCCCCATGAGTGGGGCGGGTGGGCTGGCGTGGCGCGCGCTGCACGCCCTGCTGCGCGCCCTGTTCTGCCTGCAGCGCGCGCTGCTCGCCTGCTTGCGCGGCCGCGCCACCACCGGGCCTCGCGCCTGGCTCTGGCGTCGCGCCGCCTCCGCCGCCGCCTCCTGCGCCCTCCTGGCGCCCGCCGCCGGGGCTTTCGCCTTCCGCAAGACGGGTGCGGCGCGGCGGCGGCCCGGGGCCGCGGCGCAGGCCCGGCAGCGGTGGCGCTCGGACGGGCGGGCCCTGCAGAAGCTGCCGGTGCACATGGGGCTGGTGGTGACCGAGGAGGAGCCGAGCTACGCGGACATGGCCAGCCTGGTGGTGTGGTGCATGGCAGTGGGCATCTCCTATGTCAGCGTCTACGACCATAATGGTGAGTGGCGGGGGGGGAGGTCGTAACGCCGAGGTGCTCCGGGGCCCGGCGCGGGCGATGGTCGCCCTAGGGAGCGCCTCCTGGCCGGCAAGAGGCGCGGAGCTAGCGGCCTCCCTTTCTCCCTGCCCCGGGGTCTACCCGAGCCGGGTGCTGGCCTCTCTCCTTTCCCGTCCCTTGGAGCCGCCTGGCCTCTGCGAAGCGCCTGGCCCTGGTCAGCCTGGGGAGTGCCCCGGCTCCTGTGTCGGCGTGACCCGATCACGCCCGCTTACTGGAGGGGGCGAGTGGTGGGGCCTTTCTAGAACCTTGTCCCCAGCCCTGCGCTAGCAGGAAGTGGTGGTGTCTGAGAGCCGGGACTGCGTAGGGTGTGGGCTGCTGGGGAAGAGCTGTAGGCTGACTGCTCTTACTACCTCGGTTTATGAGGTGTATTTGAACCTCCAGAAGCAGATGAATGAGGGAAGCTGTTTATTTTCCTGTACTCTTTCTCCTGTGCAGAGACAGGATGGAAAGGTAGATAAACAGAAACACTATGAAATTAAATTGTGGGGTCTGTGCTTGGTATAAGGGCTGTTGCTGCTTGACGTCTGAGTTACCTCTCAGCCAGTGCTTGTGGAAACTTGAGTTTTTTTCATATCTGCTGTGCAGTTTTTATTTGTTACTGTGTTTCAGGTGTAAGACTGTTGAACTCTTACAGATACATTGATTCCACATCACTGAGTATCTTAAAGATAAAGCTCAGAGTTTGGATTTAACATTCTGTGGACTAGTCATGGAACAAATCTCTCTTTCATACCTATCATTTCCTACTGAGGAGATGACATCAGCCATATTCAAGATACTCCTAGATGAAGCTTTTTATGTAGATTTTGGTAGTCTCGGAGATCCTCAACTCAAGAGGGGCTGATAATGCATGAGATGGACCGTGTCCTCTTTCTGCTCTCTCGAGAGAAGAAAGCTTCATCCTGAAGATCCCTCTGCTCTTCCTTTCAGTGGTGACGCTGTAGGACATGAGCATTTGACTGTTCTTTTGAGCCATTTTTTAATGGCTGTCTAGAGATGTCATGCAAATTAGATTAACTCTATAGATTTATGCCAGGTTAGAGGTACAATCTGTAGTAGTTGTCTTCTAGTGCTCTTTCAGAAAAAACTCAATACTGTATTCCATTCAAGTAAGTGAAATCAATTGTCAAGTATGCAAAAGCATGTGACTTTAAAAGGAAAAAAAATTGAACCATGGACATTAGTAGTTCTGTTTCATGTCTAGTCCTTAGTATGTGATTTAACACTCAAATGGCTTTACTTTCACTGAATTCTTTACAATCTGTTTAAGAAACTGGGCTTAATACCAGTCACTTAACAGTTTAAACTGGCCATCTGTGCAGGGCTGTTGTGGAACTTGGTTATGTTGTGCTTCAGTGGAAGAGTATTTCCTCATTTGGAAGTCAAGGAGTGGTATAAAATATTTGCATAATATCTCAAGGACATGGAAAACAGCACCTTCTGAAAAACCATTTATGTGTTGATGCTTTTTTGCTTGCAGGTTGGAAAGCATTCAACCGGGTTAAATGCTGCAGAACAAACCTTACTACCAAACAAGAGTGAGAGTTTCCCTCAGCTTGGAGAGACATTTTATTGTACAGGATCTCTAATTTCTGTCAAACCTTAAATAAGCTATCTGCACTGCTGTCTTATGTTTTGTACGTATACTTGGTTCCTTTTTAGATCCTTGCATTGTGCTGCACAAATTATATGTATGAGAGCTGAGTGGAGGAACGGGTCCAGCTGAGAGTCATCTGTCTTGGTTTTTCAACTTTTGCTTCAGGAGTGGGAAGGCACCAGCCGATACTTGGGTAGTCCCTGTGGCTGAGACCCTGTCTCAGCAGGAGGAGCCAGAAGTGTTATAGTGTCTGATGCCTTTGTGGAAGAGCTACTTCTGCTTTTCCAGCAGGCATGTTGAGATCCAGATTTAAGACTGACTATTACAATACTATAAATACGATGACTAGAAATGACAAGATTGTCCTCTGAAGGGCAGTGTCGCTGAAATAATCTTGCAGAACGGTTGTCTTTTAAGTATCTTGCAGATAGGTGCTGTTTCCATGTATTGGTGTATTCATGTGGAAGATAATAGCAGATATGTTGTCTTTCTTTTGGTGCTAATCTCCTTATGGTGCCTGAATTGAGCATGCAGCATTTCCAGGTAGACTTGTTAAGTAGGGTGTTGCAGTTGTTGCTAAATGCTGTTTCTCTCTGGAATCTGCAGTAGTAACACTGGTATAGTCAAGGGGAATAAAGTCTAGTACAGCTCACTTGTATCAGTGGCAGAGGGTGAACCTTAATTACACCAAGCACTTGTCTTCATCTTCTCAGGTGGGGAGATTTTTGGTCTGCTGAGCTGTTTCAGTAAGGTTCTGTGTTAATACAATTGTACCAGCTGTTGACTTATCAGAGATCCTGTCCCCACTGATGCTGGCAATGTAGGAGGAGAAAACACAGAAGACAAGTGCTCTGAATTGGTGTTAGATGCAGTGAGGTGTACTTTTTTCCCCTTTTCTTTCACTGCATATTTGTAATCAGAGTTTCCTGTTGCAATGAGGAGAATCTCAGTACTAGAAGAATGGTCTTGCATGGTTACATCATCTGGAAGAAATACTGTCAGCTTCCTGTAGAAAGATTAAATTAAAAATGCATCCTTAATTGGCCCTTCCATAGAAAGAGTAGGAAGGATAAAGTTCTTTAAAGAAATGCTACATAATTTTTGTTTCTTCATAGTATTGAATATATTTTTAACAAAATTACCGAACAGAAGGTTGTTTCTGTGTTCTTTCATGTCAAAATAAGTAGCTGCATCCCAGCTTGTTAGAGCTGCAGTACCAGTAACTAATGGCAGCTTAGCTGGAGTTGTGCTGATTCTCATGGGCAATACAGAACCCATTATGTTGCAAATGTGTTGGATAATACTTGTGGAATGTGAAAATGTGATTGTCTTCTCTGAATCCTTGAAGATTAGTATGCCAAAACACTAGGGTAAAAAGGTCTTCACAGAGTGCAAGAGGACTGTAATGTAACTGTCTTGTACCATAATAAATACACAGTGCTGGGAGTTGCAGAGCTCAAAACTGAGGTTTCCCCCCTGACCCAGCAGATGTGAAGGCCTAAGGTGGCGTGTTTTTACTGCCTCTGGGGTTCAGGAGCCCTTTGCCTTCTCCAGTCTCCATTGATACACAGCACAACAAAGCCACGATAAACTTAATGCTACTGCGTTCACCTTGTTTATTAACTCAGATTGACTGAAACGTTTGGATTGTCATCGAGGATTTATTTCTTGGGACTTCTGTATTACGAAGCCTGTTACCTGACAGCAATCCAGCTGTGCTGGTCAAGACCCTACCTCCGAGGAAATAATGCAGCTTTCTCGCGGTTGGAAGGGATTGCACAATTACATAGTAGCAGTTAAAACACCTTCTCGGGAGCCTTGGACCGGTGTTATAGACTTTAACTTTCTTCTGTTAAAGTTACTTGACCACTTGCTTGCATGTTACTTCTGTCCATTAGCAAAGCTTTCCTGAGAGAGTTTAGGACAAGTCTGGAGCACTTTGGGAGCTTGCTGAATCCTGGCATTTGAGTACCTTGGGATCCTGAGTAAATACTTCAAGTTGAAGGTTTCTTAAAACCCATAGTATGTGTGGTGGTTTGACCTTGGCTGGACACCAGGTGGCCCACCAAGTCACTCGCTTCCTGCCCCACCCTGTGGGACCAGGGGAAGAAAATAAGATGAAACTCACGGGCTAAGACAAAAGCAGTTTAATGAAGGAGCAAAGAAATGCTGTGCACAGAAGCAAAAGAAATCAAAGATTCATTCTCTACTTCCCATCAGCAGGCAATGTCTGGCCCTTCT